>JXCR01072257.1:195030-227476 GCA_002079205.1 Phalaenopsis hybrid cultivar
ATAATATTATTTCCCTATTTATTTGCACCAAACTTCCAAGGGCTTTGACCTCCCTGAATCTTGGATGTAATCTTCATTTTAGTTGTAAAACTCAACATATTTTAACAAATCAATTGACCAGATTGAAAGTAAATTAAGATCGAAGTGAAAAGATCATCATAATTTCTTAAACATTTTCATGGCTTCACCAATTCAAATCACCATTTCACAAATCTCGAGACAGGAAGAAAGATAGAGAAAACTACTCAGATCTCATGGGGAAAACACAACAAAACTCGGAATTCATATATAAAAGCAAAGTCATACAAACTACAATAAGTAAATAACTTATCTCTAATTGGTGCCTTTGGCGGACTTCTGGAAAATTTTGTCCTGTAGCCTCGAAAAAAGCTCGTTGTTAGCAACCTAGTTCAAATATTCACAGTTTGGCCCTTTTTCCCTCCAAATTCGCTCATTTTTGCATCTTTTTTCTCCAATGACCCTAATTCATCGTTCCTGCAAAAAAAATCAAAAATACTTTTCTTTAAAGTGGAATATCATAAAAAATAGTATAATATAGATAAGAAAATCTCAACATACTTTCCTTTGGTCAAAATCCCCCAAACTTAATTATTACTTGTCCACAAGTAATTTTAATACTATATAAAAGTTATGATCTACTGCAATAATGTTTTAATTCAGAAATACTATAAGTTTGACTTAAATAAATATCATAGTGAGATTTTCAGAAATATTGAATTAACCCTGTAGCCACAAGATTATCTAGTCATCAAGTTTAAGAGTTCTAGTCTTCTATTTATTTCAAGAATGACTATATGTTGTAATATTAAGTCATTTAGAATATCCAAAAGATAGGAACTTCATGAGAAATCTACTAGTAAAAGACTTATTCCATAAGTATAAGTTTAGAAATGTATTTAAGTTTTCCTTTTAGGTAGGTCCAGTGAAGCCAATTTTTTATTAGGCAAATCCTCAAGCTTCTCCTCACTTCCATAATTTTTTCCTTTCTTTTCTCTTTTTTATTTGGATTGTTTTCAATCCTATATATTTTTCTTTTCCTTTAAGGAATTGTTTTCAATCCTTTCTTTTTTCTTCTTCAAGTGTGGATTACTATATTTGGATAGCCTTTAATGATTTTGAACTTCACTTTTCTTTCTCTAAATTTGAAACTCAAAGNCCCATATATTGAAAAACCTCCAGAACTTGAGTTGAATCTACTTCCTAAACATTTAAAATATGCCTTTTTAGTAGATTCCTCTACTTTACCTGTTATAATTTCCACGAAGTTAACAAAGGAAGAAGAAGAAAAGCTGATGAAAATTCTGAAAAATTTTAAGAAACCCTTCAGATGGACAATTGCTGATATTAAATGCATCAGTCCTTTAATTTGTGTGCATAGAATTATTCTAGAAGAAAACTGCAAACTCAGGGCTGATCCACAAAGGAGATTAAATCCTGTTATGAAAGAGGTTGTTAAGAAAGAAATTTTAAAGTGGTTAGATGCTGAAATTATCTACTCTGTTTCAGATAGTGCATGGGTTAGTCCAATTCACTGTGTTCCTAAAAAAACAAGAGTAACTGTAACTGTGAATTAGCATAATGAGTTAATACCTACTAAACAAATTATAGGGTGGCGAATATGCATTGATTATAGAAAATTAAATCTTGCCACTAGGAAAGATCATTTCCACTACCCTTTATAGATCAAATGTTGGATAGACTAGATGGGCATAAATACTTTTATTTTCTGGATGGATATAGTGGTCTATTCTAGATCAAATGCTGGATTGACTAGATGGGCATAAATACTTTTATTTTCTAAATGGATATACTGGTTATCACCAAATTCAATAAATGCTGGATAGACTAGCTGGGCATAAATACTTTTGTTTTTTGGATGGATATACCGGTTATAGTTGGATAGACTAGCTGGGCATAAATACTTATGTTTTTTGGATGGATATACTGGTTATCACCATTTTTTTTTCTGGATGGATATACCGATTATCATCAAATTCAAATATCTCCTGAGGATCAAGAGAAAACAACATTTACCAGTCCTTATGGTACTTTTTTTTTTAGAGGAATGCCTTTTAGTTTATGTAATTCCACTGCTGCATTTCAAAGATGTATGATGACAATTTTTTGTGATTTAATTGAGAAAGTAATTGAAGTTTTTATGGATGAATTTCAGTGTTTGGAACTTTATTTGACTCAAGTTTAGAACATTTATCTAAAGTTCTTAAGCTCTGTGAAGAAACAAATTTAGTCCTTAACTGGGAAAACTGCCAATTTATGGTAGCAGGAGGAATTGCATTAGGTCATCAAATACCAAAAAATGTCATGGAAGTAGATCCTGCTAAAATTCAAGTGATCGCTAATTTACCATGTCCAACAAATGTAAGCGAAATTAGGAGTTTTTTAGGATATGTTGGATTCTACAGGCGATATATTAAGGAATTTTCTAAGATTGCTAAGCCTTTATGTCATTTACTGGAGAAAGATGCAATTTTCAATTTTGATAAGGAATGCCTAAAAGCTTTTAAATTATTAAAAGAAAAATTAATCACTGCACCAATTATAGTTTCATCAAATTGGGAAAACCCTTTTGAACTTATGAGTGATGCAAGTGATTATGCTATTGGAGCTGTTTTAGGACAAAGATATGATAAAAATNGGGGATTAGATTTCATGGGACCATTTATACCATCTTTTGAAAATTTATATATGTTATTAGCAGTGTGTTGTTTTTCTTCGATGTGATGCTCAAAGTGTTGCAAAATTTTTGAAAACAAACATATTTTGTAGATTTGGGATGTTGAGAGTTATCATTACTGATGGGGGAAGTCATTTCAGAAATGCCATTATGGAGAAGTTATTAAGGAAATATCATATAAATCATAGGATTGCTACTGCTTATCATCCTTAGACAAGTGGTTTGACTAAATTATCCGATCGGGAAATTAAAAGAATTATGGAAAAATATGTTAATCCAACTAAAATGGATTGGTCAGTCAAACCTGAAAATGCTTTGTGGGCTTATAAGACTGCATATAGAACTCCTATAAGATTGTCCCCATATAGGCTAATATTTGGGAAAGCTTGTCACTTACCAGTTGAACTTTGGAATAAAGCATATTGGGCTATTAAAGAGTTCAATTGTAATTTAAAAGATGTTGGTGAGAAAAGATTGTTACAATTTAATGAGCTTGAAGAGATAAGGAATGAATCTTATGAGAGTGCTAATATTTATAAAGAAAAGATGAAAATGTGGCATGGTCGAAAGATTCTTACTCAAAATTTTTAGCAAGGGTAACAAGTTTTGCTATATAATGCAAGGTTAAGATTATTTCCAGGCAAACTTAAGTCCAGGTGGATGGGCCCATTTGTTGTGATAAAATTTTATCCTTATGGAGTTATGGATATTAAAGATCCTATTTTTGAGAAAGTTTTTAAAGTGAATGAACATAAACTGAAACTCTATTATATAGGGGATCAACATAAATATAATGATGGACTAATGTTGGGTCAACCAGAATGAGCACTGGTTACATCGGGCTGCCGACATAAAACCAAGCGCTTTGTGGGAGGCAACCCATAGTTATCAGTGTGTTTTTTCTTTGATCATTGTTTTGAGCTGATGAAGAAATTTAGGGTAGTATTTTTGAATTTATTATGTGCTAGTAATGATTTTTAGACCTTATTTAGTTACCTAGACATGTTAGAATAAGAATTTGGACGTTAAGTTGGCTTATGCAAAAGTTTGCACTAACATTTTAGCGCCAGATCCGACGCTTAAGCGAGGCAGTTTAATCACATGTGCAAATTTCAATTTCTAGAAGGTATAACTGCAATTTATTTCAAATAAATGTGTCTTGGCAGTTTCTGGTCGTGCTTAGAAGTTATGAGGGGGAATTAGGCCTATAAATAGAAGGGGTTTGTGAAGGAATTTCACCCCAGNATTATCAGTGTGTTTTTTGTATTGATTGTTGTTTTAAGTCTGATTAAGAAATTTGGGGTAGCATTTTTTAGTTTATTATGTGTCAGTAATGATTCTTAGAATTTATTTAGTGGCCTAGACATGTTAGAATGAGAATTTGGACGTTAAGTTGACTGGTGCAAAAATGTGCACTGGTGCTTAACCGTCATATCCAGTACTTAAGCACGATAATTTAATCACATGTGCAAATTTTGATTTCTATAAGGTGTAACTGCAATTTAGTTGGAATAAATGTGCCTTGGCAGTTTCTAGTCGTGTCTAGAAGTTATGAGGGGGAATTAGGCATATAAATAGAAGGGGTTTGTGAAGGAATTTCACCCCGGGTTATTTTTAGTCCTAGAAGTCTAAAAAAGAGAGAGATTTAGAGAAAATGTCTTCATGGGAGATGGGTTTAAAGAAGAAGGAAGAAGCCATGAGGAAGAAGTTCATTAGTCAAAGTGCACAGGAGATGTATAATGGTTTNATGGGAGATGGTTTTGAAGAAGAAGGAAGAAGTCGTGAAGAAGAATTTCATTAGTCAAAGTGCACAGGAGATGTATAACGGTTTCTTAGCCGTTAGTATTGAAGCGATATCTGAGAAGATCAACAAGATGGAGAATACTATATTTGTATTAGAGACTAAGGTGCTTGAATTGCTTGCNATTAAGAAGCAATTCAGTCATACCAGTTATGTAGAGGAAGCAGATAAAGTGATGTTCCTTAAGTAAAAGTGGATCGAAGATGATAGTATTAGAGCTCGTCACCACTGTCCGTTTTATCAACTCTATATTTCTAAAGAGACTACTGAGAGACAAGAATTTGTTCCTTCTAATGAAGAGTGACATTAAGTTAAGAGTTAGGAATTGTGTGTTTGGAGTCATGTTTTTGAGTGTGTTAGTGTTTATGTCTTGTGTTTAGTGTTTGTGTCACTTATGTGTTTAATTGTAAATGTGTGTTAAGNGAGAGACTATTGAAAGGTAAGAATTTGTTCCTTCTAATGAAGAGTGGCATTAAGATAAGTGTTAGGAATTGTGTGTTTGGAGTCATGTTTTTAAGTGTGTTAGTGTTTATGTCTTGTTTTAGTGTTTGTGGTCACTTACGTGTTTAATTATAAAATGTGTGTTAAGTGTTTTGTACTTAGGAATATTTTCTCATCCAAGAATATTTGGAGAGAGAACTAAAAGTTAAATATGTTTGTACTTGTTTGTGAATTAATATAAGTTTGTTTTTGTGAAAATTTGTGTTAATTTTAGCCNAAAAGAACTAAGAGTTAAATGTGATTGTACTTGTTTGTGAATTAATATAAGTTTGTTTTTGTGAAAATTTGTGTTAATTTTAGCCTCAAATTGAATTAATTATTATGAAGAATTTTGAGAGAGAAGGGAGTTATAGGAAGTAAAAATAGTCATTTAAGTGCTATGAGACCATTTAGGGGTGATTTACTTAGGCTAATAGTGCATTTTACTTAAAATTAAAAATTTCAAAAATTGTGCACTGGCGCCTAAGTGCCACATCTCGCGCTTAAGCGTGAGCCAACCCAAGAGGCAGGCGCCTAAGCCCCACTTACTCTCGCTTAAGCGCCGGTTCACAAAAACTGGTTTGCGAACTGTTAAAAGTGAATTTCTGGTATGAAAATGCCATTTTTAACGCCTCCTATCATCTTCCCCAACTCGAGTTTGCGATTTTGAGGGCTAGGGCAAGTGAAATTTGGAGATTTCTTGGTGGAATCAAGTGAGATTTGCTAGATCCAAGTTCCTTGAGGTCAGTGCTTTATTTCTATGCAAAAATTTTGGATTTCACTATATATTTTAAGCACATTTGGAAGATTTCAAAAATTTACTATTCATGGTGAAAAGTGAAGAAACTATGCAAAATTGCTTGAGAAGTTTAGTTAGTGCTTTTGAAAGTTTAGTTTAGTGATTTAAACTTGATTTTTAAAGTTTTTTTTTTGGAATTTATCAAATTTGTAGAATGACACCAAGAATGAAAAGGAGCAAAGGAAAGAGCTCATTTGATTCGAGCAAATTTGTCAGTTCAAAAGCTCAGGATAGATATAGTGACGCTCTACAGTCACAAAAATTGATTCAGGAGCAATGTTTTAAGAGTCCAGGTGGAGAAGTGGAAGACATGATAGTCCGCCGACAGTGGGAACAATTCTGTTGTTTCTCTGTTGTTGCTGTAATTTTTGTCGTAAGGGAGTTTTATGCAAATCTCCCAAAGGCTGAGGACGATCGAGTTATGGTTTGAGGGAAGTTTGTACCTTTTACTCTAGCGGTAATCAACTTGTTTTACCATTTACCATCGGAGACTTTGTATTTTTATGTGAATTATAGTCCTATTGAAGTGGATTTAGACGTGATTATTTCATACTTGACTATTGGGAGAGGACTTTGGAAGATTACCAATGAGAGGAGAGTAAATTTCTCAACTTCAAAGTTATGTGCACTTTGAAGGCCTGACACTGTTTCATTTCTGCTCGTCTGCTTCAAACCAATCATCTCAGTGAAGTGACCAGAGAGAGGGCAACTTTGAATTATTGTATTCAGGAGGGAAAGTCCATCAACATAAGGGCTTTGATCTATCACACTATCATCAGTTCTGCTACAGCTGTTACAACTACAGGTCTGGGATTTGCTTCCTTGATCTTTTCTTTATGCGAGCAGGCTATGGTTAAATATGATAGTTGGGAGAAATTTCTATTACCTCTAAAGCCCATCACGAAGGTGAATGTGAAGACTTATTATGAGCATTTGATTTTTGGCTGGAGAGGAGGATTTTTCAGGAGCTATGGAATGGAAATGTCTGCTGCATCTACCTCTGCTACTTCTTCATCTAGACCATCTACTTCACGTTCTTCTACATCTAGAGGTGATTATACTAAGACTCAGGATGAGATATTGCAGAGAATGATGGATAATATCAATTTTACAGTTGATAAGGTACAAAATTTAGAGTGTTTTGCAGATCATACTAATAGTTATAATAGAAGTAAAAGTGATTATGAAGAAAAATTCCACTCATCTTTGGAGAGTCTAATTAGAGGTGAACTAGGAGTGCAATTTTATTCATATCCTCGATATCATGATTATGAGCATGAAGAAAAATGGTACAGTGGTGATTCTAAGGATGAAGAGTAGAGCTGAGAGATTCATTTTATGATTGTAATATGATATGAACTATGTGGTGTGGGCTTGCTACATTTGCATCTGTGTGTTGGTTTGAACTATGTGATGTGGTTTGGACTTTTATTGAGCTTGCTACATTTGCATCTGTGTGATGTGTTTTGGACTGTTATATTTTATTGTTATTATGACGTTTATGGTAGTTAATATTTTATTTTTAAATTTTAGGGTAGTAACAGTTGTTTTATGTTTTGTACTGTGATTTAGTTAGTTTAGAACTTAACTTAATTTCATATATATTATAAAGTAGAAAATCTTGCTTTCTTAGATCTTAAACTTAAAATTCTATACCCTGTATTTTTCTTTTATAATGTTAGTGTTTTGTTTTCTTTTATACCCATTGTTTAGAAGTCTATTTGAATCTCTACATGTTAAACTAAAATGAAAATATAAAAAAAAATGATCAAAAATTAATTTTACTCCTGTCTTTAGTTATACTTGTATCATTAGGGTTTAAAATTCCTGTTAGCATNATATGTTTGTTTTTATGTTTATACCCACTATTCAGAAGTCTATTTGAATCTCTACATGTTAAAGTGAAATGAAAATATAGAAAATTTGATCAAAAATTAATTTTTCTCATGTTTTTAGTTTTACATTTGTATCATTAGGGTTTAAAATTTCTATTAGCATGTTATTTTAAAATTTTCATTTCTGCTTATATATATATAATGCTAAACTGTTTAATCTGTTAAAAATTTAAATTTGGAGCATGAAAAATATTTTCAAAACTGGAACTTTATTTGTTCTCGAATGAACTACAAATGAATTTGATTTTAAAAGAAAAATTGATTATGTATATGAAGTTATATTAGGGAAGTAAATTTTGATTTTAAAATGAGTAAGAAAATTTAGTTAAAATTTTAAGTAAAAAAGAAAAATTTTAAGTTAAAAATTTTTAGTATAGAAAATGATTAATATAAGTGACTATCTTTAATAAGAAAANAGTTTAATTAGGCTAATAGTGCATTTTACTTACAATTAAAACTTTTTAAAAATTGTACACTGGCGCCTAAGCGCCACATCTCGCACTTATGTGCGAGCCAACCCAAGAGGCAGGCGCCTAAGCGCCACTTACCCGCGCTTAAGCGCTGGTTCATGAAAACCAGTTTGCAAACGGTTAAAAGTGAATTTTAAGCCCAAAAATACCATATTTAACACCTCATATCATCTTCCCCAACTTAAAATCACGATTTTAAGGGCTAGGGCAAGTGGAAATTGAAGATTTCTTGGTGGAATCGAGTGAGATTTGCTAGATCCAAGATCCTTAACGTAAGAACTTTACTTCTATGCAAAAGTTTTGGATTTTCACCATATATTTTGAGCACATTTGGAAGATTTTGATAATTTACTATTCATGGTGAAAAGTGAAAAAAATCTATGGAAATTACTTGGGAAGTTTAGTTAGTGCTTTTGGAAGTTTAGTTTAGTGATTTAAACATGATTTTTAAAGTTATTTTTGGAATTTATCAAAATTTATAGAATGGCACCAATAATGAAAAGGAGTAGAGGAAAAAGCACATTCGATTCAAGCAAGTTTGTCCGTTCAAAAGCTCAGCATTGATATAGTGACTCTCTGAAGTCTAGAAAATTGATTCAAGAGCGATGTTTCAAGAGTCCAGGTGGAGAGGTAGAAGACCTGATTGTCCACCGACAGTGGGAACAGTTCTGTTGTTTCTCTGTCGTCGTAGTGATTTTTGTTGTGAGTGAGTTTAATGCAAATCTTCTAGAGGCTGAAGACGACCGAGTTATGGTTAGAGGAAAGTTGGTACCGTTTACTCCAGAGGTAATCAACTTGTTTTACCATTTACCACCTGAGACCTTATGTTTTTATGCAAATTATAGTCCTAGTGAAGTGGAGATAGACGAGATCATTTGATATTTGACTATTGGGAGAGGACTTTAGAAGATCACCAATGAGAGAAGAGTAAATTTTCCAACTTCAAAGTTATGTGCACCTTTGAAGGCCTGACACTATTTCATTTCTACTTGTCTTCTTCTGACCAATCATCTCAGTGAAGTGACTAGAGAGAGAGCAACATTGAACTATTGTATTCAGGAGGGAAAGCCCATCAACATAAGGGCTTTAATCTATCACACTATCATCAGTTCAGCTGTTGTTGTTACTACTGCGGCTATGGGATTTGCTTCCTTGATATTTTCATTAAGCGAGCAGGCTGAAGTGAAGTATGATAATTGGGAGGAAGTTCTATTACCTCTAAAGCCCATTACAAAGGTGAATGTGAAGACTTATTTTGAGTATTTGATTTTTGGCTGGAGAGGAGGATTTTTCAGAAGTTATGGATTAGAGACGTTTGCTGCATCTTGATCACGACCATCTGCTTATCGTACTTCTACATTTAGAGGTGATACTAAGACTCAGGATGAGTTATTGCAGAAGATGATGGACAATGTCAATTTTACCGCTGATAAGGTACAAAATTAGAGTGTTTTGCAGATCTTAAAAATAGTTATAATAGAAGGAAGAGTGATTATGAAGAGAAATTCCACTCATCTTTGGAGAACCTGATTAGAGGTGAACTAAGAGTGCAATTTCCTCCATATCCTCGATATCCTGATTATGAACCTACAAAAAAAATGGTACAGTAGTTATTATGAGGATGAAGAATAGAGCTGAGAGATTCATTTTATAGTTGTAATATGGTGTTAACTATGTGGTATGAGCTTACTACATTTGCATCTATGTGTTGTTTTGGACTATGATTTATTAGTGTTTTGAATTTTTATTTTTTGTTGTTGTTGTGATTGTTGTGTTAGATAATATTTCATTTTATTTTTTAATTTTAGGGTAGTAGTTGTTGTTTTGTGTTTAGTACTGTGATTTACTTAGTTAGAACTTAACTTAATTTCATATCTGTTATAAAGTAGAAACTCTTGCTAGCTTAGATCTTAAACTTGAAATTCAGAAACTGATACCCTGTATTTTGCGTTTATCATGTTAGTGTGTTGTTTGCTTTTATACCCAATGTTTAGATGTCTATTGAATCTCTACATGTTAAACTAAAATAAAATGTTAGAAAAATTGATCAAAAATTAATTTTACACTTGTCTTTATTTTAATACTTGTATAATTAGGATGTTAAAATTCCTGTTAGCAGGTTATTTCAAATTTCATTTCCTGGCTATATAATTATCTGATGCTAAACTGTTTAATCTATTAAAAATTTAAGTTTAAGGGGGATGAAAAATATTTTCAAAACTAGAATTTTATTTGTTCTCAAATGTACTACAAGTGAATTTGAAATGTTAAAAGAAAAATTGATTATGTATATGAAGTCATATTAGGGAAGTAAAATTTTATTTTAAAAATGAGTAAGAAAATTTAGTTAAAATTTTAAGTAATGAAGAAAAACTTTAAGTTAAAATTTTTTAATATAGAAAATGGTTAATGTAAGTGACTATCTTTAGCAAGAAAAATTATATTTTTGAAAAATTTAGATAATTTAGAATTTTATTTTTAATACTTAAATTTCTTTTAATAAAATTATTTTCAAAACTATTATTAAATCTATGAGTAAAAGTATTATATCAAGACTTTACTTTAGGAAAGGAGAAGTGGAATTAAAAATTATTAAAGGCCTATCCAGATATAGTAATCCTTGCCTGAAAAAGAAAAAGAAAAAGAAAAGAAAAAGAAAAAGAAGAAGAAAAAGAAATAGAAAAGAAAAAGAAAAGATATGTAAGGGAGGAGAAGCTTGAGGATTAGTGCCTAATAAAAAATTGGTTCCACATTTGATCTTTTAAAGTATAAGACTTGATAAAATCTTAAGCTTATAAATATAGTATAGTAAGTAAAATTATTTTTAATAAAAATTTTTAAGTAGAGAAAATAAGAGAACTAAAAATCTAAATTTAGAAAACTTACAATATTTTTGAATTAGAAAGGAACTCATATTTTCATAGTTCTTAACATTAAAAATTTTCAAACTTTAAGTTGGTCTCATGTACTAATTATTTTTTCAAAATTGGACTACTATATTTCTAAATTTAAATTTTAGTAACTCCTAAAGAAACTCATATACATATCATATATATTTGGCTTTTAAAGATTGAAGTGTCACTTGAGGACAAGTAACATTTTAAGTTTGGGGGATTTAGATACACCTAAAATATATAGTATTTTTAGACACATTTTTATATTTATTTTTTGAGATATTACACTTTAATGGAAGGTCTTTTTCAATTCTTCTTGCAGATACAAGTAAAAATGAAAAAAAAATCTTAAAGGAGTGAAGAAGGATCAAATGTGGAGCAAAAAGGTGAAAAATTGTGCAAAAGATTTTTGGTGCCTAAGCGTCAGATCCGACGCTTAAGCACCGGTTAAATAGAGAAGGTCGTGCCTAAGCACCAGAAGCCTAAGCGTCACACCCTGCTCTTAAGCGCCAATGGCAGTTATTAGATAAGTAAAATCGGTTTTCACATATTTTGAAGAGGTTTTTGAGGCACCCATTGGCTTAATCGGGGGTTGTAACCACCATGGACTAAAATTATCATGAAAGGATGCATCTCTTGGGCAAATAAATCGAATCAAGACACATTTTGAAGAGATCCCAAGACACCTCTTAGAAAACTATAAAAGAAAGAAATAGTTCTGAAAGTATTCGTAAGTTTTGAAAGTTTTTATCTGGGGAGTCAATTCGGAGAGATTTTCAGGAGCTACTTTTTATTTTACTTTATCCTTTTTGTTATTTTTTTTTGAGTGATTGTAAAAGAGAAGAAATTCAAAGGAACTTCAAGAGTTTGGTGGAGGACTTGAGATAAGTTTATATCTTTTTGTTTTAGACTACTTTTGGTTTTAATCGAGACTTGTTGTTGGTTTGACATTGATTTCTTATTTTAAACTAAAGTGTGGTTTTGTTTTCTCCATGGATTCTGAGTAGTTTTCTTTATCTTTCTTCTTAAAATGATAAGTAATTAAGTTTTGGATGGAAGTTGTGGAGAGTATTGATCTTTGATGTTGAAAGAAGTTGTGATGATTTAAATCCATGCACTTAATTTACTTCTTGATTTGGTCAATCCAGATGTTAAAATTTATTGTGAGAACATGTAAAAATCGGGCTGGTATTGTCTTAGTCACCAATTGGAAAGAATCACAAGAGGTTGTATGAATGAGAATGTAGGTCATATGATTGAGTGCAAATAAGTAGGGAAATATTCATTGATGGGTGTAGAGTTAGAGTACTTTAAAGTGACAGGTTAAAGCCCTCAACTTGGTTTATTATTTTAGGTTCTGATACGAGAATGTTAGCCCCCAGGTAGAGGAAATTGAGGGAACTCTAGAGTGTGAGCTAGTATCTTCCATGCCTAGCCGGTCTTCAGAACTATTCAAACTTTAAATTAGCCAATGTTCTTTATATCATCTCTAGTAAGGGTAAAGAATATTATTGCTCTTATTTGGAACAACACAATTTGCATACTTTCACAATAAAATTCCTGTACTTTTTACTGATTCATGATAAGAAGAAAGATATTTTTATATTAAATAGTTTTCTTCTACAAAAAAACTTTAGTTATCTTTTTAAGTTGTTACTGTTTGGTTAAAATATCAAAAATACCAAAAATATTTAAATTTTAAATTCCTACATAAATCATTTTTAGTTTAAGTAATTATCTTTTTAAAAATAGAAAAACTTTCTAAAAAGTGCATCGCATAATCTTCCATGTGGGTTCGATATTCAGGTCTTTATCAAAAAGTTCTATATTACTTGATAACGATACATATACTTGTGTTGTATCCCAATATAAATAAATATATAAATTAAAAAGTTAAATTCTTATTTTTCTTTAGAATCAAATTTTTGGTTTTGATGCAAAATAAAGAAATATAAGTGAAAAATATCATGAGAATTATTGTTATATTGTGCATAAGCATTATGTATTTAGGGATCAAGTTTTTGGTACCATTTTCGGGGATTAAAATCTTCAAGTAAGTGGTGTCGACTTCATAAATCCTTACACATACAAAAAATCAGGATCAGGAAGCCTCGTTAGTAACTGTAGGTTACCTCCTCCAAGGGATTCCCGATCATCCAATAGATACATCTTAATTTAGTTGCAATTATGGTTTTGTGCGATGTTTGTGATTAAATTTTGAGTTTTCTTATATTTTGAATATTATGGAGATGATTTTTACCTTGGTTGATTTTAGTTTTAGTTTTGATTTTGCGGCTATCCTAGCAATTTTAGTTTTCATGCAGGGTGACATCGTTATTTAACATGCAGGTTTGTGTTTTCGTGTTCATGGAGATGATTTGGAGATGATTTTTATCTTGTTCATACATGCAGGTGAGTAAGTATAGTAACATACTTAAAATTAAAGTACGGGAAACTAGAAATCAGGTAAAATAAAAGCGTACCTGGATGGTCTTCCCTTCATCTTCAACTGAAACTCAAAATGCATGTGAGAGCATTTATATGTTAAAAACATTTTATGTAAAGCGGGGAAATAAGGTTCTGGTGATCTACCAAATCTTAAATCATAACTTGGTGAGCCCCTATTAATTCATTTGATGATGATTTCTTTAAGCAAAACACACTAAGTTTAGTAGACCTCCGCGATATCCAAAAGGTCGAAAGAAAGAAGCAGGTCCATGCTTCCCTCTCACCGCCTTGTGAAAAGTCTCAAGCTCATTTAAACTTATTATGTTGCTTAATAATCCATTCTATAAATACCTCTAATGTTCAGTGAACATTAATGTTTTAATTTTCTCTAAGAGTAGGGTGATTATCATTTGTCATCTAATTTGAGAATTATATGGGTGAAGACCCTTAAAACGGGCACGTTAATGTTATTAAGACACTTAGCCAATTTCAGCTTTAACTTGGGCTTGTAGTGTTTTAAAGGTGTTCAATTTTTAGTTACATTCACTTTTCTAATCCTAATTTAACCAAATTTGATTTAGCCTAGGTCACTACTAAGCCCTTAGGACCTTAATGGACACATTAGTAATTTTTGAAAGAATTTGAATTTTAAGTGATAGTTATTCATCATCAAAAGGTTTGAATGTCATTTGAACACCAAATAGGAGTATTAAATTAGTGAGTTATTAACATCCAAAATCATACCCCTAAGTCTCGAATCATTTAATTTACTAGACTTTCAAATTTTAATGATTTAGGAAATTGCAAATTTATCCTTTAATCAAGAAAAGTGAAATTGGTTTCTACCAATTAACTTCTTATGTTTTAGTCATCTGAATATGTTAATTAAGAACAAATATTACCCATTTCCCTTTCTTGAATTAAGCCTAAATGTTAATTAGGGCTAAATTTCCAAAATTGCACTTTTGCCCCTAAGACTCTATCACTTCATAATTCATCAAATTAAATTCAAATAATTTTGGAATTTTTATACCACCTTAATCATGAGTTAATTAAGACATCAGAGATGAAAATGTGATTTTTTCAAAATTTAATTTAATTTACATGATTATTTACATGCAAAAATAGGATTTTTTAAAGAAAATTCACTAACTTCACCAAGGCAAAGCCTAATCACTTGAAATTTTTATTAGAGGTAGACCAAGACTAGAGAACCACTTGGACCAAATTTTATGATTTTTTGAGTTTTACTTGAATTATTAGAATTATTTTAATTTCTGGAGTATTAATTAATTATAAAATATTTCAAATGTGGAAAATTACGTTTTTCATTTTTATTAAATCTCTCTAAAGTCAAAGAAATTAGAGAAACAAACTTCATATTTTTATGATTTTTATTTGAATTATCAAAAATTTTTTAGCGAGAAATTAAGGAAAATCCATTTTTAACCTTTGAATTTTTTTTTTTAAGGTTTAGAACTCAATGTCTTCACTTAGAAATTTAAGAAAAATGTTCCAATTGCTCATAAGTGCTCAGAAAAAAATTCAGAATATTCGATGAATTTTATAAATTTTATGAGTTTTGTTAATTTTCATTATTTAAATATTCAAAATATGCTTAAAAAATGAAAAATTTATTTTAATTACAATTTTATTTTTAGAAAATCCGTTCAATCACAGAGAGCTCCTAAAACCAATTTTATAATCTTTTAAGTGATATGTTGATTGTTAAAAATCATTTTAGTGTCAAAAAATACTATTTAACTTAGAAAATCATATTATGTTGTCAAATGAACTCTAAATGTTTTCAAATTTTTATGGGTAGTCATCCAAACTTTAAATTACAGTGGAGAATCAAAATCAAATCCTTTAATGTTTATTTTTCCTAAATTAATTTTCCTTATATCTTAGGGTTTTATGAAAATTAGGTGTGTTCTTAAAGACTTGACTCGTGGAAAATTTTTTTTAGGGTTCTCTGGTCAAGTGAACCTACCAAAATTTTCTTGGATTTTTCTAAGCAACATGCTAATTGCCATGATTAATTTATGCAAATGATAGATATAAACTTGAAAAATATGGATCTCTGTCTAGGGATTTCTTTTGAATATGGAAAAATCAAGGAATATCCCCCATGAGAGAGGTAACAACATGTCAAAATATCAAGCCATGGTGAAATGTCTATATGCATGGAGAGTTAAAATACTCAAAATAATATTTAATTAATGAAAAATAAAATATGCATCAAATAAACTTCAAAACATTTCCAAATTGTTTTCCTCTGTTCACTGAGCACTAAGATATTTTTATTTTATTTTTGTGATTTTTCTATGCAAAGATATGATTTTTCGAAGTTATGAGCATTTAAATAAATAGAAAAATTTCTATTTTTCTATTCAAACATGCAGCGCCGCATCAACTTATGATGGCTTCGAGGCTCCACACGGCGTACTCTGGTTGGACGTTGTCATCCACGTAGTAGCTGACTCAGCCTGCGCTTTATGTATCAAGCTCCCATTCAACGCAATCCTAGTCGTCCGTCCGATACATGCGTCATCTAACGGCTCTGCGTCATCGGCTCCGATAGCCAAAACCCGTGACCGTTAACCCTAAAACCTTAAGATCTCCCTCATTTCTCAACCAAATGATCTCGGGTTTGATCCTATAGACTCGTCTAAGTGAAACGAACATATCCATGTGGTAAACATGTCATTAAACTAACCCTAATCACATGGAGAATCAAAATAGGCTTGGGAAGAAAGGAAGTTCAATACCTTTACTCTAAGAAGGGAAGCTTCAAGCAGAGGTACTCTACACATTCGTGGAGGTCCAAAGAGGCTAGGGATTGGGCCTCTGGTCGTGGTGAAAGGTCTAGACCAAAATTTGATCAAGGCCGAATTTGGGTGTTGATCAAAGTCTAGTGTGGAGGCTCTATGTGAGGGGGCCTTATATTTTTTTGCTATGGTGAAGGTGTTGGTAAGTTTAATTGAGATTGGGTGCACTGTGGAGGTGTGGTGGTGAATTTCCTATCTTTGCCAAGGATTTGAGCTAAAAAATTGAGCTTCGACAAGGGAAATGAGGGCAAGGAGGTGGTTGGGTTGCACTTATGAGGTCTCACGAAGCTGTGGGAGCATTTTGGAAGGGTCTCCTTGAGAAAATTTTAGCACCCTTCCTTTGGCCGTGAAGAGGCCATTTTATAGCCATGGATGAAGAGTGGAGCTTAGGGCTTGGCCTATGGGTGCAAAAGTCTGTTGAGGTGGTGGGCTAAGAGGCTATAAAGCTTAATTAAGGTGAGCTGGCCCCTAGGTTTGAGATTGGGTTTGATTTAAGGATGGTAGCCCTTAGTTTTGAGGTGCTTCAGTGACTAGGCTGGCTGGTAGGGCCAGGGCAGGTGGCTAGGAGGTCAGGTGAGCTAGAGGAATATGTCACAATCATTAATTTGGACTGGTGATGGGTTTTGGCAAAGTTCCCTTTGGCTTATGAAATTTAAGAAACAAATCCCTTGATTTAGAGGAACTTTGGTCCATGACTCATCTAGGGTGGGTTAAGTGAGTTCAGCTTGGTCACTAGGGTCCAAAAATTGGCTGTAGAAGTCTTGCCTTGGTCAATTTGACATGGCTAGGTCAATTTTGGTGCATGGGTCCAATGTGGGTCTAAATGGCCAAAAGTTAGGTTTGGATTAGGCTAGCCATGACTTTGAGCCCAATTTATAAATCAAAATTATGTAGAAAATTGTAATGAAGATTTTTGGTGAATGATTAAAATGATTTTGAGATCAATTGGGGGTTCAATTTGAATGAATTTGGGATTTTGGTCAATTTGGGCATGTTGGGCTAGACTTGAGTCTAGGTTGGGCTAAGGTTGCTCTAAGTCCAAATTGATTATTTACAATGGTCTATAGGAACATCATGAATAGTTTTCAACATAATTTGGGTGTCAATTTTGGGGTTAGGGCAATCAATTTGGTGGAATTTGGATGTATGGCCAATTTGGGGTAAATTTGGGAAATTTTGAACTTTGGTTAAAATTGAATGCAATTGAGGCTTTACTAAGGCTAATTAAAGGTTAAGTTTCGTGTGTAGGATTGTTATGAAGAGTTTAAGATTCAAATTGGGGGAAATTGAGTAGGCTAAGGGGTTCAATTTGGTTGAACCAAGTCATAGGGCCAAAGTTGGGGTTTTGACTTAAATCAAAACTGGACTCAAAGCATGGGCCAATTAAGCTTGGATTTGGTTTATATTGGCCATTTAAAAGGTTAATCTGAGTATAGAATTGAAATTTAGAGAAATTTGGGCTAAATTGATGGACCTTTAAGGTGAATTTGGGTAAATTGGGCCTTTTAAAGGCAATTTGGGGGTTTTGGTCAAAATGATCAAATTGGCCAAATTGGGTTCAATTGAAGGGTCAAAATTAGTTTTTGAGACATTTGGAGTGATTTTGGAGGTTTTGGGAAAGTTTGGGGTGTCAAGGGTATTTTTGTAATTTTGACCATTTTGAGGGTATTTTGGCAAATTTGTAATTTTTGGGTAGTTTTTGGTAAATTGCGTATTTTGAAAAGGTTTGAAATGATTTTTGGATAAATTTGGGTATTTTAGGTGGATTTGGGGATTTTGAGAATTCTGGTCAAATTTAGGGCTACAAGGATATCTAGGTAATTTTGGGGATTTTGAGGCAAAAGACCCAATTGGATATTCTTAGTAGAATTAGGGTGCCAAACACCCTATATTAGCCATGGACTAATGGAATCCCCATTTTTGTACTCTATGTACTGGTCTTAGCTAAACCCTAGCCTAGGGCTAGTGGGTTTAGGGGACCATCTACATGAGTTTTTCAAAAGATTAAGGGATCAAAGTCAACAAATATTGGGTTTAGGGATGCGGGGATTGTGAGTGAGAGTGAGAGTAGTGAATGAAAGTGAGTGCCTTAGCCCCAGATCAGCACCCAGGGTTAACCCTAAGGTTAAATAGTCCTATGGGAACTCTCCTTGATCTTTTTCGTAATGACCCCACCTACTAAGTGCTAGAGGTTATGACCAATATGTGGAGCTTCAAGTTGAGTAAATAAGAGGGTAGAATTTCTAATGGTGAGGGTTCCTTTTCTAGTTTTCTAGGAATAGTCAACAGGAAAATCCTATGGCAAGATCTTAGGCTACTAAAGAGGAAAAACTAAACCTCAACCAAAAGTGAGGTCAACAAGACATCATAAGAAAGATACAACAAAACACAAATTTCATATATAAAAGAAAGCTCATACAACACTAATAAACAAATAACACGTATCTAAAACTTTTTTTAAAAGCGAATCCCTTTTACCCTCATCTAGGAAATGTAGGAAGAAGAAATATCTCACTTTTCTCCATCTCCAACACTCTTAGAGAAGAGTTCACACTTAATCTTACCACAAAAATCTAAATTATAAGAACAACGGACTCTAAATGGGTGTTGAATGAAGAATGGAAGAATGTGTGATGTGTAGAAGGTTGAATTGAAAGGATGAAATGGCAGGAAGAGTCACTTTTCTGATCAATTTTGGTCCCAAATAAAGCCTAGAGTCGGTTCTCTAATAGGTGCCTCCAAAAATTCTTCAAAATGCGTCCAGATTCGTCGAATCTTCTAGAAATCGTGGCTGAATCGACCTTGGCACTGTCGGTGCCCATTTTGGTGTCATCGGAGCCAGTGTCCCGCAATTTAATTCGTCCTCTTTGTCAAACGATGCCATCCCGTCGGAGCCAGTGACCCGCAATTTAATTCGTCCTCTTTGTCAAACGACGCCTTCGATGCTGCTTCTGGCGTCGTTGGCGCTAAACAAATTTCAACTTCTTCATTTTTGCTCAAAATTTCATCATTTTTGCTTTCTTTTTACTTTAAGTCCTAAAATTTAATAACCTGCAAGAAAACATACAAATACCTTCCATTAAAGTGTAATATCACCAATAAAATATAGGGTTAAAAATGCATATATTTTTGGTGTATCAGTGGACTACATTTTGAGGTGTAGAAACCTTAGCATGAAGTATGAACCTTAGCTATAGGAACATCACACATTTGAGATTTTACTCAAAAGCATTCATGGTTCAGTAGCTTTCATGTTTAAGGGACTCACCATTAAATTCTTTGAGAAGCTACTCAGCAAAGCTAGCAATCTTCAAGAAGAAGTCAAACATATGGATTCTCATGAGAAGTCCGAGAAGTCCAAGAAGACCAGAATATTTGAAAAGAAGTCCAAAATAGTGGCAACGATCGATAAAGGGAAACAACCAATGAAGATACATTTAGAAAATTCTCATCATAATTCTCAGTCGTCATTGCGGCATGCTCAACAACAGACACAACAGTATAGCCAGTCTAGCCAGCAACTGCCTTAGGGAGGATCACACCAGGCAGAGAACAAGAAAATCTCCATTTCGGAAGTAGGAAAGTGGTATATTATTTCAAAGATGAAGCCGTACCAAAAATGTTCAGAAGCTTGATGAAGAAGCCTGAGTTCAAAATACTAGATCCAAGGAAACCCGAAGAGGTCGATAAGAAGGATCAACCTAATTATTGCCGATATCACAGATTGCTTGGACACACTATAAAGGAATGTTTTATCTTCAAATATTAGCTCGAGAAGAATCTTAAAGAAGGGAATATAACGATCCCGAAAGAATATTTAAAAGAACCTGAAAAGGTTCCATAAATATGATTTCGGCTGAGCCAATCTCTCTAATTGACCCATATACTGGAAAAGATGGATGTATTACGACTTGGAACAAGCTCAAGAGAGTCCTAAACCAGATCCAGTCTGCTTCAAGGCGAGCTTCCGTTTAGAGTATTCAACCTGCCATGCTCAAGATGAAGATTTCACCAAAAGAATCATCATCAAGAAGAAGTAGAAGAAGAATACCACCATGAAGACTGATAGTACGAGGGGTAGGATAGAGGTTGTCTCTGCTAAATTAATTGTCTCAGATTTAGGGAAGAAAATCCTCGAACCTCTGACCTTGTATGATTATCTTTTTGTCCCTCCGGGGTCTTATGATTATAATGATTATGATTCTCGCTACAATTTAACTGTTTCTGGTGATAACATAATCAATTATGACCAATCTAACTTCAACCTTAATTCCCAAAATAATCATCAAATTGTACTTGAGTCTGATTGACTTGCTAATAAGACCAAAGAAGACATCGACAACACCGCTTACGATAGCGCCGAGAGTGAGGAACCGATCCTCGAGTGCCATGGCATGCCACTCACCATTAACTTAGATCTCTTCGATAAAGAAAAAACACTAGAAGATTCAACAATGATATCTCAAGAAGAAGACATTATAGAAGTGAACTTAAGGAGCGGAAGAGAGTTGTCCCTGAGAATAGCTCCAATGGATAAAGGAAAGCAAATAGTAACTCGAGAAGAGCTACCTCCACCTCCACTAGTGGAAGAAACACATAACCAAGAGAAAATTGGAGGATCATACAAAGTGGATTACAATGTGCTAGCTCATCTTAGGAAGTTGCCGACCAAACTAAGCATCTACAACGCCTAATCCTGTCAAAGGAGATGAGAGAGTCTCTGGTTATAGTTTTTCTTGACCCAGAAATTCGCTTAGCCCAGTTGGCCTGCACATCTTCAGATGAAGTTTGTTCTTTGAAAGAACAGTCTGAGGTAACCTTCACAGATGAAGACTTGCTTCTTGGTACCACCGACCATAATCGCTTACTCTATATCTCCGTTAACATTGGTAGATTTGTGTTGTCCAGAGTTTTGGTAGATCCTTGAGCATCCCTCAACTCAATGAGTCTACGAACATTGGCCTATTTAGACATTGAAGCTCAGGAACTTACGACTGATAAAATGATGCTAAGAGGATTCAACCAAAAGGGAGAGAGGCCTTGGATCTATTACATCACTTAATAAAGTTGGAGAATTAGTAACGACCGTTAAGTTTCATATCATTGACGCTAAGACCTCTTTTAATGCTCTACTGGGTCGCCCTGAATTCACGACCACAACATGGTTTCGTTGTCTCTACACCAGTGCATTAAGTACTACAAGGAAGGACAAGAACATTGCATCAAGGGAGATTTACAGTTGTTTTCAGTCCATGAAGTTGGCATTCATGAAGATGCCACCTACTACGTGCCTCCAAAGAAAACTATCTTCTCTCATGAAATTGTGATAAATAAAAGTGAAGGTTCAGAAGAATTACAATGGCAAGGCCATTCAACTCCGCTTCAGTAATCTTCTATTACTCTTTTGTAACAAGTTGGTGAGGGTTCCTTTAGTTCATGCTCCCGAGGTCGAGGCCGGGGACGTGGACGAGCGAGAACCAATTTAATTGTTGAACGAACTCGGTTAACCATTAACATTGATGATGAAGAAAATTCTAAAGATGAAATAATGATGATAAAACAGAAGAAACTTCAGTACGAGATATCCTTAGAAGACACAGAGAAAAGTGAATATGAGACAATGTATGATTGGATAAGCCACTATGTTAACACCATGACCCTTACTCCGATTCTCCCCCAAAAGGTCGAGAGTTTAGAGGTCATAGAAGTCTGTGGAGTTGGTTCAAAGCCGATCAAGTTTTATCATGCTTGTACTTCTACTAATCTTAAAAATCATGTAAATTTCGATGAGGATCCAAATGATTTAATGGAATTACCTTTCAGTTACTTTTTTCTTGGTGTATAAAAGTTAATTCAATAGGGACATTTGCTAAAAAATGCCAAAAGATAAATTATAAATTTTTGAAAAATTATGGGATGTTAAAAGTTGAACTCTTAAATTGAAAGAGGGTCTCAAATTTGGTACAGTAGGACCAATTGATGATTCAGAATTTTGCATGATTGTTACTATCAGATTGGAAGAGAATTGCCTCGATGTGGAGGATGATTCTACTGATCAACTAATAGAAAATGCTCTGCCAAAATTTGAAGAAGAAATCAAATCAACTATTGATGAACTGAAGAAAATTAACCTCAAGACTGAGGAGCAGCCCTGACCTACATTTATAAGTTCTCTACTCAATGATGAAGAATCTTTAGAATTAATCAAGCTGTTAACAAAATTCAAAGATTGCTTTGCATGGAGTTACACTAAAACGTCAGGACTGTCAGCAGAGGTTGCAGTTCACAAACTTGGGGTGGATAAAGACAAGACCCCAGTAAAACAAGCTCTAAGAAGAATGCACCTCAAAATAGAGCAGCAAGTCATTACCGAGGTAAATAAGTTAATAGACGCTAACTTTGTAAGAGAAGAACAATACCACACATGGTTAGCTAACATTGTACATGTTAAGAAGAAAAATTGACAAATCCGTGTATGTGTCAACTTCAGGGATTTGAAAAAAGCGTGTCCAAATGATGACTTTGCACCGCCAATTCCAGAATGATGGTGGATATCGCTTCGACACATGAAAGTTTCTCCTTCATGCATGGATCACCGGGGTACAACCAAATCAAGATGGCTCCAGAAGATGCAGCACTTGCATCATTCAAAACACCGATTTGGAGTGATGCCGTTTGGGTTGAAGAATGCCGGAGCAACATACTAACGAGCTATAATAAAGATTTTTGATGATCTCATTCACAACCAAGTGGAATGCTACGTGGATGATTTGTTCATCAAAAGTAAACAAAAAATTGACCATTTGTATGATTTGAGGATCGTGTTTGAATGATTACGACAGTACGATCTTAAGATAAATTCCTTAAAGTGCGCCTTTGGCGTTACCTCAGGGAAATTTCTAGGATTCATTGTCCATCATCAGGGGATCGAGATCACCCCAAATAAGATTAAACTTATCTTGGAAATGCCTCCACCCAAAACCTTGAAACAACTACATTCCTTCAAAGGAAAATTGGCATATCTGAGGTGCTTTTTTTCTAATCTCTAAGGTAGGTGTCATCCCTTCTCAACATTAATTAAAAAGGACGTCAAATTTGTTTGGAAAGAGAAATGCCAGTGGGCTTTTGAGGAAGTTAAACAATATTTAATGACACCTCCTATTTCGGCAGCACTTATCCCGAGAAAACCATTGATACTTTATACCGCGGCCTTAGACGACTCTCTTGGAGCTCTATTTGCCCAAGTCAATGACAAGGGTAAGGTAAACACACTCTACTACTTGAGTCATAGTCTAATACTAACGGAAGTAAGGTGTCCACCTATCGAGAAGCATTATCTAGCTTTGATCTTTGCCGCCCAAAAGCTAGGCAATACTTTCATCTCAAGTTCAGGTGGTTTTATAATTAATGGAAATAGATTTTTATCGGCATTTTCTGTAATATCCAACATCTCAAATATTTCCTATACATAATCTAATTTTTCATTTTCTAAACCGTCCAGAATAATTTCGACATTCTTTTCAAAATTTTCTTTCTCTTCAAAATGTTCTTTAAAATGTTCTTTCAATAGATGTTCACTAATGTCCATGCAAAAACATTCATTATCTCTTTCAACAGCTGGGTATTTCATAGATTTTGCAATATTAAAAGTCGCTTCTTGATCATTAACTCTCATAGTTAATTCTCCTTTTTGAACATCTATCATTTTCATAGATTTTGCAATGTTAAAAGCCACTTCTTGATCATTAACTCTCATAGTTAATTCTCCTTTTTGAACATCTATCATAGCTTTTCGAGTAGCTAAAAATGGTCTCCCTAAAATGATAGGTATTTTTTTATCTTTCTCCATATCTAAAATAAGGTAGTTAAAAATGCTCTCCCTAAAATGATAGGTATTTCTTTATCTTCCTCCATATCTAAAACAATAGCAAAAAATGGTCTCCCTAAAATGATAGGTATTTCCTTATCTTCCTCCATATCTAAAACAAAAAATGGTCTCCCTAAAATGATAGGTATTTCTTTATCTTCCTCCATATCTAAAACAATGATTAAAATGATCTCCCTAAAATGATAGGTATTTCTTTATCTTCCTCCATATCTGAACAATGAAATCCACAAGAAAGATAAATTTGTCCACTTTTACTAACACATCTTCTATAACGCCCTTAGGATATGTAACTTAATGAAATCCACAAAAAAGATAAATTTGTCAACTTTTACTAACACATCTTCTATAACTCCCTTAGGATATGTAACGAAAGATAAATTTTATATTTACTAACACATCTTCTATAACTCCCTTAGGATATGTAACTGAACGATCTGCTAACTGTAGTCTTACTAACACATCTTCTATAACTCCCTTAGGATATGTAACTGAACGATCCGCTAACTGAAGAATTACAGAAGTAGGTGAGACTTCTCCTAATCCTAATCTTTTGAAAATTGATAGAGGCATAAGAATAATAGAAGTAGGTGAGACTTCTCCTAATCCTAATCTTTTGAAAGAACAATCTGCTAACTGTAGAGTTACAGAAGTAGGTGAGACTTCTCCTAATCCTAATCTTTTGAAAACGATCTGCTAACTAAAGAGTTACAGAAGTAGGTGAGACTTCTCCTAATCCTAATCTTTTGAAAATTTGCTAATTGATTACAGAAGTAGGTGAGACTTCTCCTAATCCTAGTCTTTTGAAAATTGATAGAGGCATAAGGTCTAAAACTCCCTTAGGATATGTAACTGATCGGTCTGCTAATTGAAGAGTTACAGAAGTAGGTGAGAGCTTAGTCTTTTGAAAATTGATAGAGGCATAAGGTTAATACTGGCTCCCAAATCACATAAAGCGATAATTGAAGAGTTACAGAAGTAGGTGAGACTTCTCCTAATCCTAGTCTTTTGAAAATTGATATAGGCATAAGATTAATGCTGGCTCCCAAATCACATAAAGCTCTTCCATAAAATTTTTCATCGATATGTAAGATTAATGCTGGCTCCCAAATCACATAAAGCTCTTCCATAAAATTTTTCACCGATAGCAAAGAGTTACAGAAGTAGGTGAGACTTCTCCTAATCCTAGTCTTTTGAAAATTGATAGAGGCAGCGCTAACTAACGAGTTACAGAAGTAGGTGAGACTTCTTCTAATCCTAATCTTTTGAAAATTGATAGAGGCATAAGATTAACTGGCTCCCAAAGCTCTTCCATAAAATTTTTCACCGATAGCACACGGTACAGTGAAACTGCCAGGATCTTTTAGTTTTTCTGGAAGCTTTTTCTGAATAATTGCACTACACTCTTCGCTAAGTGCAACAGTTTCATTATCCATGAACTTCCTTTTCTTGTTCAGAATATCTTTCATAAATTTCACATAATTGGGTATTTGCTCTAAAGCTTCTACGAAGAGAATATTCTCTGTTAACTTCTTAAGATGTTCTAAAAAATTGTTTATTCTATTTTTGTTGCTTCAATATTTGAGGAAACGGTGGTGGAGGTTTCTCCACAGTAATTTTCATTGGTGTGTTTATTCTCTTTATTTTACTTCAATCTTTGAGGAAACGGTGGTGGAGGTTTTTCCACAATAATTTTCATTGGTGTAAAAGGATGCTTCAGTCTTTGAGGAAATGGTGGTGGAGGTTTTTCCACGGTAACTTTCATTGGTGTAAATGGATACTCTAAATTGGGTTTCAGGTGGAGGTTTTTCCACAGTAATTTTCATTGGTGTAAATGGATACTCTAAATTTGGGTATTCATGATCCTTTCTTTTAAATCCACTTTCTCTTTTTCAGTTTCTGTTTCTTTTTGCACTCTTATCTCCAATTCTTTTCCACCTCAGTTTCTATTTCTTATTGCACTCTTGTCTCCAATTCTTTTCCACTTCGTAATTGAATCGCCTGTTGCACTATTGTTTCCAATTCTTTTACACTTTGTAATTGTATCGCTTTGATTTGTTCTTTTTCTTGGTCTTTAGGATTTGGTTCAACAGTACTAGGAAAAGTTCCTAATGTTCGGTTACTAAGCGCAGTAGCGATATGTCCCAATTGGTTTTCAATATTCTTAATAGCAGTTCCTTGATTTTGCAATTGATTTCCTTGAATTTGTTATTAATTTCCTTGATTCTACAATTGTTGACCCATGTTTAATATCAGTTCTTCCATAGACAACTTCTTCTCTTTAATTTGAGTATTACTGTTAAATCCTGGAGGATAAGAATGTCTATAGTTAACATTTCTTTGGTTGGATGAATTTCCTAATAAGTTCACTGGGTTGTTTGCCCATTGTTGATTTGTAGAGGAATTGTTATTCTAATTAAAATTTGGGTGATTCTTCCAACCTGGGTTATAATAATTTGAATAAGGATTGTTGGGTCTATTAATAGCATTTAAAGTCTCATATGAAGGTTGAACATCCACAAATTGCCCAGATGAATTCTCTTCCATCATAAGAGGTGTTGGAGAATAATTCATCCCATAATGATCTAATTTCTTTGATATTACATCAATCTGCGAAACTAACATAGATATTGCATCAGAATCATGGATACTAGCTACTCTTTTAGGATTTACCCGTTCAGAGGGCCATTACAAATTATTGGTAGTCATTTCTTCTATTAATGAATAAGCCTCATCAAAAGGTTTTGACATTAAAGAACCACCAGCCGCAGCATCTATAATCAATCTAAGAGATCCCACTAATNNNNTAAATGACTTATCTCTAATTTCTCCCCAAGAACACTCCTCGAAGTTCCTCTGAATCTCTTCCTCTCTTTACAGCACACAGAATTCTTCTTTAAAGCAGCAAGGAGGAAGAAATCTCTCACTTTCCCTCCACTCTTACAATCTCTCAAAGAATTCCTCACAATATTGGAACCTTTCTAATCTCTAAGAACTCTCTCTAGCACATCCTTTACTCCCTAGATTCTTTTCCCACTCCTCCAGGCTCTCCAATTTTGGCCAAAATAGTCTTTTAAAGTTGTGGATGAGCTTTCCCAAGAGTTGCCTAAGAATCCCTTCAAAATTTGGCCTTATCCAATGCTTGAGTAGGCATAACCACCGAGCTCACCGTCGGCGGCCTCGAGGGCGTCATTGGCGAACTTTTGAAGAATTTTTTCCTGTAGCCTCAAGAAAAACTCGCCGTTGACGGGGTCGAGGGCGCCGTTGGTGGCATAGTTTAAATTTCCATATTTTGGTCCTTTTCACTCCAAATTCACTCCTTTTAGCATCTTTTTGCTACAATGACCCTAACTCATAATTCCTGCAACAAAATATCAAAAATACTTTTCTTTAAAGTGCAATATCATCAAAAACAGTATAAAATAGGTATGAAAATTTCAACATATTTTCCTCTGAGCACTAATTACCTAGCAGAAATAACTAGTGCACTCATTTTACACTCCTATATATGTTGACTTGAGAGTCTGCATTAGTTTTATTGACATTGTCGATCAACACAAATATGCGCGGTGTGCTTGCCCAGCACACCACACATATTGGGAGTCCATTTGTTGACCTCATTTTTTGTTGAGGTTTAGTTTTCTCTCTTTAGTAGCCTAAGGTCTAGCCATACGAATTTCCTGTTGACTATTCATAGAAAACTAGAAAAGGATCCCTCACCATTAGAAACTCTAAACTCTTCTTCGCTCAACTTGAAGTTTCACATATTGGTCATAACCTCTAGCACTTAATAGGTGGGTTCAGTATGGAGGATCTCAAGGAGAGTCCCCATAGGACTGCTTGACCTTAGGGATGACTATGGGTGTTGGTCTAGAGCTAGTTCACTCACTTACGCTCACCATCACCTATGCCCACTCATATCCTAAAACCCAGATTTGTTAACTTTGATCCCTTAATCTTTTGGGAGACTCATGTAGATGGTCCCCTAGACCCACTAGCTCTAGGCTAGGGTTTAGCTAAGACCAGTACATAGAGGACCCAAATGAGGATTTCATTGGTCCATAGCTCATATAGGGTGGTTGGTACCCCAATTCTATCAAAATGTCCAATTTGACATTTTGCCTCTAAATCCACCCAAATTACCTAAATGCCATTGAATCCCTAAATTTGGTCAAAATCCTCAAATTCACCCAAAATACCCAAATTTTTTCAAAAATCATTTCAAACCATTTCAAAATACCCAAATTATCCAAATCCACTAAAAAATTCTAAGTTTACCAAAATACCCCCAAAAATTACCAAAATTACAAAAATATCCTTGCCATCCCAAACTTTCCCAAAACCTTAAAAATCACTCGAAATATCTCCAAAACCAATTTAGACCCATCAATTGAACCCAATTTGGCCAATTTGACCATATTGAACACACCCCCAAATTGTCTTTAAAGGCCCAATTTCTTTAAATTCACCTCAAATGTCCATCAATTTGAGCCCAATTCCCCTCAATTTTAATTCTAAACTCAAATTTATATTTCATTTGATCAATCCAAACCAAATTCAAGCCTAATTGGCCCATGCTTTGAGCTCAATTTTGATATAATTCAAACCCCCAATTTTGGCCTTATCACCTAATCTCACCTAATTGAACCCCATAACCGACTTAATTTGCCCCAATTTGAATCCTAAACTCTTCATAACACTCCTACACACCAAATTGAACTTTTTATTGGCTTTGGTGAAGCCTCAATTTCACTTAATTTTAACTCAAGTTCAAAATCCTCAAATTTACCCCAAATTGGCTATGTCTCCAAATTCCACCAAATTGAATGCCTTAACGCCAAAATTTACACTCAATTTATGTTGAAAACTTTTTATGATAGTCCTATAGACTATTTTCAACCATCAATTTGGACTCAGCCCAACCTTAGCCCAACCTAGTCCCAAGTCTAATCAAACATGCCCAAATTGACCAAAATCTCAAAATCCTTCAAATTGAACTTCCATTTGAACTCAAAATCATTTCATTCCTTCAACAAAAATCTTCATAAAAATCATTTACACAATTTTACTCAATCAATTGAGCTCAAAGTCATAGCTAGCCTAACCCAAATCCAACTTTTAGCCAATTGGACCCCAATTGGACCCATGCACCAAAATTGACTTAGCCAAGCTTAAGCCACCAAATTGATGATACCATGACCAAAAGAAAATATATTGAGATTTTCATACCTATTTTACACCATTTTTGATGATATTACACTTTAAAGTAAGGTATTTTTTTATGTTTTGTTGCAAGAATGATGAATTAGGGTCATTGGAGCAAAAAGATGCAAAAAGGAGTGAATTTGGAGCGAAAAGGACCAAAATGTGAAGATTTGAACTAGGGCTCCGATGGCGAGCCCAACAACACCGACAGTGAGCCCAACGACACCGACGGTGAACTTTTCGCGAGACTCCAGCATTAATTCACTTAGAAGGCCCGCCGACGATGCCCTCGAGCCCGCCGACGGCGAGCTCGGCGGTTATGTCCAAAAAAGCATTAGATGAGGATGAATTTTGGAGGGGTACTTAGGAAACTCTTGGGAAAACTCATCCACAACTTTAAAAGAAGATTTTGGCCAAAAATTGAAGAGAGCCTAGGGGTCCTGGATGTTAGAAAGGTCCTGGAGGTTGGAGAGGTTCCATTAGTTTTTGCTAGAGAGTCTAAATTGTGAGGAATTCTTTGAGAGATTGTAAGAGTGAAGGGAAAGTGAGAGATTTCTTCCTCCTTGCCGCTTTAAAGAGGAATTCTGGGTGCTGTAAAGAAAGGAAGAGATTCAGAGGAACTTCGAGGAGTTCTCTTAGGGAGAAATTAAAGATAAGTTTATTTATTATTATAGTTTGTATGACTTTGATTTTATATATGAATTCTGAGTTTTGATGTGTTTTCCCCATGAGATTTGAGTAGTTTTCTCTGTCTTTCTCCTTGTCTTAAGATTTGTGAAATGGTGATTTGAATTGGTAAAGAAATTGTGATGAGCACTTTAATCTTAATTTACTTTCAATCTGGCCAATTGATTTATTAAAATATATTGAGTTTTACAACTAAAGTGAAGATNAAATTCTCCTATTAGTACAAATATCAAAGGGCCAGCAAGCTTCATTTTTCCTCATCAGAAAAAAGGGCAAGTTTTCCTTTCTTGGANTTTAGCTAATTATGTAGAAGGATCAAAATTAATGAACCATTTTAAAGATTTCATCTAGCTATCCTTGACAAACCATCTTTTACAAAACAATCTCGCATAGTCCTCTACTTTGTTAAGCTTTTTGCAAATATGCTTGTATCCGAAGAACCCAATTTCCACTCTCCAATAAATTCAAGATTAGATCCATAGCAAGATGTCGTAGGTAAATTCTCCTNAATTTAGCTAATTATGTAGAAGGATCAAAATTAATGAACCATTTTAAAGATTTCATCTAGCTATCCTTGACAAACCATCTTTTACAAAACAATCTCGCATAGTCTACTTTGTTAAGCTTTCTGCAAATATGCTTGTATCCAAAGAACCCAATTTCCACTCTCCAATAAATTCAAGATTAGATCCATAGCAAGATGTCGTAGGTAAATTCTCCTATTAGTACAAATATCAAAGGGCCAGCAAGCTTCATTTTTCCTCATCAGAAAAAAGGGCAAGTTTTCCTTTCTTGGATAAACATTTTTAAGAAAACTAGAATCTCTACATTCATCAAACTCCACATGTAGAGACTGAGGGAAAATAAGAGAGGAAACATAGACATCCTTATTACCATAATGAACATTAGCAAANCTTTCTTGGATAAACATTTTTAAGAAAACTAGAATCTCTACATTCATCAAACTTCACATGTAGAGACTGAGGGAAAATAAGAGAGGAAACATAGACATCCTTATTACCATAATGAACATTAGCAAAAGAAGGGGAATCCATAAAATCTCCAAATAACATAGAAAAACCCCCACGAACCACCAATAAAACTGCAAAAATTGAAAAATAATGCATATAAAATAACAATTAATAGAGAGTACCAAAGAGAGAAACCAAAAAATTATGAAAATCCAAGAGGAACAGGAGATCTTTGGAATAGCGAAACCCTAGCCCGGAGAAATGCCACAAGTCTGCAATAAACCCTCCATCAATTATATATAAAAATCTACTTTTTTATTGATCTCCTCCTGCTTGAGGTTTGACTTAGTGTGTTCTTCATCTATCACATCAAGCATAATTTCCATTCTTTCCTTGTTGACATTCTTCCACTCAGCTATGATCTCTTCATCAAATGTAGAGGCTACAACCACTCCTTGGCTGTGGATATTACATTCTACGGGTAGCATGGAGTTAGCTCTGTGAAAAATTATGAATGGTATTTTTTTATCACAGTTGAGGGTGTGGTCCAAATTTCCTAAAGGATGGATGAGGGGAGGGCGGCCCATTTTTCATCAACACCCTTAACATTTTTCATAAGCAAGATGAGCATGATCTTGTTAGTGGCATTGAGTTGCCCATTTGTCTGTGGTTGATGGAAGGACACAAACTTTAAGCTGATTTATTAGTTTTGATAGAAGTGATTTTAAACTTAATTAAATAATTGTGTCACGTTATCTTTGATTATATTTGAAGNAGTAGCATGGAGTTAGCTCTGTGAAAAATTATGAATGGTATTTTTTTATCACTATTGAGGGTGTGGTCCAAATTTCCTAAAGGATGGATGAGGGGAGGCCGACCCATTTTTCATCAACGCCCTTAACATTTTTCATAAGCAAGATGAGCATGATCTTGTTAGTGGCATCGAGTTGCCCATTTGTCTGTGGTTGATGGAAGGACACAAACTTTAAGCTAATTCATTAGTTTTGATAGAAGTGATTTTAAACTTAATTAAATAATTGTGTCACGTTATCTTTGATTATATTTGAAGATAAATTATATCTGTAGATGATGTCCATTTAGAGGAAGTTGCAAATGACATCAACAGTACACGATGAATGAATTGACGTCAATTCACTTGGGGAAATAATTGATAGTGACCAATTTATACCTCCACTAAGGAAGGAAAAAGTATGAGATTATCAAGTCCCCAAAAGACAAATGACCATGGACAACAATTGATTGTAAATTGTGGGATGTCTTAAGCTACAATGGTGTAAACATTTTATACTATTCATATTATCATGAGAATTCCTTAATATCTTATAGATGATCAATATTTTTTC
>JXCR01072265.1:4561-32440 GCA_002079205.1 Phalaenopsis hybrid cultivar
TAATTAAAACCCAAAAAAAATGTCACATCAAAGATAAAAATATATATAACAGAAAAAGTGGAAAGTACAAGGAATAGTTTTAGCAATAGGTTCAGATAAAAGAACATACAAACTGGATACACAAGAACATTCACCAAAGGACATGCTATTTTCATTTTTTGCTAGTTTATCATCCGAGTTATGCCAATATTCCTGGACTTACGCCCATTGAAAAATAAGCTTGCCAAAGTTCACAGAAAAGCTACAAAGAATGATCAAACGAAAGGAAAAAAGGTGAAAAAATCCAAAACTTCATGAGGAAAAATATACAATAAGTACAGTATGCGACTTTATCAATGTCCACTGGATCCAACAACCGAACAATTAGCAAAAATAAGAAGGNAGAGCAAGTTCAGGCAAATTGAATTTACTACACAAAAATGATAAACAGGAAATTTCAAGGAGCAATATCAGACAAGGACCTGTATATAAATAATACATATCATCAAGGGCCTCAAGAGATTTATTGCATCCTCCTATGAATACAAGAATGCCCCTCTGCTCATTTAAGCAGTCCCCAGCCCCGGAAAAACGGGCAGAGGGCCCTCTGTTGATATTTGTTACTCTATCCCATTTACCAGTTTCTGCATAACAACTCAAGGGGTGTTAGAATAAAAATGACGAGTATAATTAAAAAGATCCCATTTATACATGCTTAAATCAGAACTAATGTCTACACACTCTAAAACCTAGGAACCATCTCTCTTTTGCCCCTCTTGGCATGAGGGGGCTAGATGAAAGGATTTACAACTAAAATTTGCATGTNGGCCCCGGAAAAACGGGCAGAGGGCCCTCTGTTGATATTTGTTACTCTATTCCATTTACCAGTTTCTGCATAACAATTCAAGGGGTATTAGAATAAAAATGACAGTATAATTAAAAAGATCCCATTTATACATGCTTAAATCAGAACTAATGTCTACACACTCTAAAACCTCGGAACCATCTCTCTTTTGCCCCTCTTGGCATGAGGGGGCTGGATGAAAGGATTTACAACTAAAATTTGCATGTCTGAATTTGATGGTGCAAGAATTTTTAAATGAACTACGGGTGAAGGAACATCGCAATGTCAAATACTAAATTCTTATCAAGAGTTTATTAGTAAAAAGGTAAAATGATACAAAGTCTTCGAGCAAATGATGCAGTTGGCTAGAAGAAGAAAACGCAGAATAGAAAAATATAAATTAACGTTTGCCAAACTACTTACCAACATTCAATACTTACCAACATTCAAAACATGGAGGTCATCATACAAGTTCCTAGCATCCGTGAAACCACCAAACACAAATAAATGACTTCCAAGAGCAACAGTAGTGTGCCCTGCACGAGGAGCAAGCATCTGACCCGAAGTAGTTATTTGTCTCCATGTCAGGGTGTCTGTTCACAAAGACATCAGATCCATTAATAGAATATAAAAACTAAACCAACCAAAAAAAAAAGGAAAATTTTGTAGCATTGTATGAAACTCCATGGAGAAATGCATAGATATGCATAATTCTGAGTCAGCCCTATACTTGTTTTAACATGAAAATTAATTGCTAAATGGTAAAATAATCCACTAACTATTTATAAATGGCGAATTGAGTAAAGTGTCAAAATAGTCCTCTCACTCTTATATAGAACTATTTCAACCCAATTTAAAGAGTCTGGAGACTAATTTGACACTTTTATATACTCTCGGGCTAAAAGATTCTCATAAACAGTCAGGGGACTATTTTGGCACTTTATTCATGGCCAATTTTGAAAATATGACACTAAATAGGACGCAATGGAGAAAAAGGATTCATGTAGCCGACCCCACGTAGTGGAATTAAGGCTTTGTTGTTGTTGTATTCATGGCCAATTTAATCCTAGAGTATCACCTTTCTTCAATTTAGTCATTCAAATATACAATTTTGATCCCAATTGAGTCCATTAGAAACCATTTTGGATCAACTTTGTATATCCGAGAGACTAAATTGGAGAAGTATGAAACTTTAAGATTAAAATGTCCACACATAATTAGTAAAAAAAAACTATTTTGGGATTTAATCTTTAGTCCACATGCACATGCATGAAACTGCCAGATGTTTGGATATCTCCAACTAATAAGATCAAATAATTTAATGGAAACTAATGATGAAATTAAACAGACAACCACGTTTAAATATATTTAAATGATAATATCAACTAATTTTATTATATTGAAATAATGTTACAGCTACATAATGGAAGCTGGATATTAATTTGGAATGCAGAATTGGTACCTGCATCCAGCATATGGACATCAGATAGATAGCAATCAGATGCATCTTCACCACCAAGCACTATAAGTTTATTCTTCCATGAAGAACATGTATGACTATCACGAGGGACGGGTGGAATACCAGATGTTACAGCACATTCCCAAACTAATGTTTCTGTAAAATAACAGAAAGAAAAATAAATATTTAAATAAATCATCTACTTATGAGGTACAATTAGTGAAGCCCTAGTCAAATATATTCAAATGCTTCCCACATATCTAAATATTTACAAATAAACAACAAGAATTACAAGTTCATTTTTACAAGATGGCCCTTAAATATCATTTCATGCGTTGGAGTATCAAAGAAATGATCGAGTATAGTAAACAATATTAAGGTGCAAAATATGGGAAAATACAGAAAAAATAGATCTCTTAATCGATTAACCAAAGCAGTAAATCTTCATAGATAGGTAATCCGTTCTTTCCTCTAGAATGGGAGGAAGCAACAAGACCAATGATGGTCAAGGAATTAAAAAATTGAACTAATAGACCCATTAGTTTGCCTATTCACTAAAAAGCATGTCAAGTTACTAAGAGAATTCAACTAAACCACTAAACATGCCAAGGCATCAATGAACTATCTGAATCCAAAAGTGCACAATGGATGAAAAATGATCAAATATTGTGTACGAAGAAACACATTGTCACCCGCAATCCATAGGGAACAAACTTGGATGAAAAAACCAGTTGTTCCCATCAAGGACCTCAAAAATAACAGCTTAGGTTCATTTATTTGAAGGCAAATGTGGCATTATACTTCTCTTGGTGATAATAATTATAGATAAGACCCCCTAAAATAAATGGTCAGAGTACAAGGCTTGACCATTATTGTTCAAAACTACCACTTCAATGAAATGGGAGCAACACATTGTTGAGAGATGCAATTCATAGTTAGAAATCCTACTCTAACTCTGTCCTACGAATTCAAAACAAAACATAATCAACTTATCAAAAACTACAGTGCAAATTGTGTGAGAATCATTATAGGGTGGACACAAGAATATCAAATCATAGACTAAGAAAAGCTTGAGAGAAATTATATGTTGTACTTGTGAGGTCCCAATGGCAATCATATGTACCACAACTATCAAACGAAACTTCTTCATAGAATTTGAGTTCTATGCCAACTAGTAAAAATGAAGTGCAACACATAAGAAAGAAGTCTATCGCTGATTAGGATGGGGTTTCTCATGACCTGTTTATTCCTCCTTTGGTGATTCAAATACCTGACAATGGTTTAGGCATTAGCCATGTAATTGATCACCTCATGTTTCATCATGTGCCTATCTGATCATAATTGTTCAAATTATCACATGGATACCTGTTTTTTCCTTCTAGCTTAATATCTTTGATATCCATCATTCATAATGGCAATTATCTCATCTTCAAGAATAGTTGTAGGAAAACTGACCAGTATTTTTATTTAAAAATTAAGAACATTATAAGGTAGGTGTGAGGTTAGAAGGAGGGGATGAAATAATAGAAGAATCTAAGATATTGGCCGATAGTATGGTGTTAGATTTAATAAATAAAAATTAGATCAGTACCAATTTTCTTAGAATATTTAATATATTGATGCATTTTTAGAACTATGTTTTTCAAATAGAATTGTGCATCTATATTGAGGGGCATTACAATTAGTCCACATATAACACTTTCAGAATTGTGTTTTTCAAACAGATCAACTGCTTCCGAAACACCAACTTCTAAACAGTTGATTTCAACAACAGTTTATGAACTGAGATTTTGCACAACCACAGCCAAAATAACGCACACTTAGTAATTCCTTCATTCGCTTTCAAGCAGTTTATAAATTCATCAGTATCCACTCTAAGTATTGCAATTTGATGCTAACTTCAGCTTGCATGAATATTTTGCATAACTTGCTGTTAATTACCTTTTGTGTGCCATTTTTCTTTCAATATCTTTCACATTAATTCCTCAAACAAACTTATCAAACATATAGTTTAAAAAGAAAAACCATTTGTTTAGCTTATTTATAAGATGAGTCACAAATAAAAATCAGCCTTGTGACAGCTTCAATTCATGATCACCTACAAGTCAAAGCATAATAATAAGAACAAAAATAGATCCTGCAAAAATCTACGGAAAAGTTAGTAAAGGTTGAAAAAGTTGCCTGTGTCCAACATGTAAAGATCATTATAATATACTTCTTCATTACTATTGCCGGATTTCCCGCAACCACCAAAAATAAAAAGTCGCTTGTCTACGAGTGCAGCACTGTGCCCCTCGCGTGCATCAGGTCCGTTGTAATGCAAGTTTGGTGACATCCATGTATTGGTAGCTGTAGACATGGTTTCAGAAATGAGCCAATTTAAATATATATATATATTAAAATATCAATTATAAGTGCAAAATATGGCAGTAAAAATTTAGAAGAATGTTTTCAATAAAAGGTTTCCCAACTGTCTGATCAGTCAACAAAATGAACAAAAAAGAGTAAAGTTTCTCTAATCTATATGGCAAAAAAGTAATACTATGGAGAATAAAAGTTCGAAGCAGAAATTTAGATGAATATTGTCATTTAAGTTTGTAAAAATTCATGAAATTTCTTCCCAACCATCGAATCAGTCAACGAGATAATACTTACTCTGAAGTAGTAGCTACAAATTGTAAAGTGTAATTAATATTTTTAACATAAATTGTGCAGGAAAATATACATACAGGTATCCAAAATATGCAAATCATTGAGAGGATTAGTTCCATCGGTACCACCAAACACAAAGAGCCTTTTTCCAACAGTAGTACAGCTATGGCTGTCCCTGGGAGAGGGTGGATCACCCTTCATCATTGGTTTGCTCCATGTCTGCTTAACTGCAAAAGACAAAAATGCAAGAAATCTTACACACTACAAGCCTGAAGAACAAGCTTAGAGGCCAGAAAATAAATATGTTAAATCTAAATCCAGAATATTGTTGTCATACAAATGAATTCAAAAGGGAAAAAATAGCAAAAATAAGCCCCAAAGATTACAGGAGTGGCGCATAATTAAAACCCAAAAAAAATGTCACATCAAAGATAAAAATATATATAACAGAAAAAGTGGAAAGTACAAGGAATAGTTTTAGCAATAGGTTCAGATAAAAGAACATACAAACTGGATACACAAGAACATTCACCAAAGGACATGCTATTTTCATTTTTTGCTAGTTTATCATCCGAGTTATGCCAATATTCCTGGACTTACGCCCATTGAAAAATAAGCTTGCCAAAGTTCACAGAAAAGCTACAAAGAATGATCAAACGAAAGGAAAAAAAGTGAAAAAATCCAAAACTTCATGAGGAAAAATATAGAATAAGTACAGTATGCGACTTTATCAATGTCCACTGGATCCAACAACCGAACAATTAGCAAAAATAAGAAGGGAAATTCTAAAAGCTTTAAAGCAGAATATACAAGCCAATTTGAGAAGCAGAAGCCTTTAATGGAATGAACTTTCCCTCCAACATGAGGTGGTAAGTTAGAGGGAAAATTATCTTAGAATTTTCTATTTATAATCTTCAAAAGGGTTGGATCTGTGATATTATATGAGGGATTTCCATCGCCAGAATATCCCATTCCAAGAAATGGGCAGATTTTCAGGGAAGGTCAAATGCTTTCAGAGCTTGATACATAGAAAACAATACGAAAATCAATGAAATTTCTTGTTCTTCTGATTCAAATTCATGAAGAATAATCACTCACAAAAAAAATTATTTAAAACAATAAGAGAAACAGTAATAGCATAAATAAATGGATAAACAGGAAACTATACAATAGCATTTATATATCATATCAGCATGTTGTACAAAGTATAACGCATGTGGATGCACAATTTCATGATGAGATAGCATTTAGAGTAAGTTGGGTAAAGCCTTTCACTTCTGGATGAAATAACTTTCAGAGTGATTACTCTGAAAGTTAATTCGTCCTAATATCATCCATTGGTAGTGTGAAAATCCAAAATTAACTGTTGGGGCTATAAACTGTAGAACTAAACAAACCACATTTCATTCTTTATAGCAACAACAATGCAACTTTGAATATTAAATTAGTTTCAAAAGTATTCAATGGAAAAGTAGTAAATGCTTATTACTAATTAGCAATCCTTAAATCTTAATAGAGATTGACAAGATTATTACCCAAACTTTATCTACATAGTTCACAATAATAGCATATATATGTACATACATACATGAATAATCCCAAGGCAAATAGTCCTGAATACCAAAACAAAATTTAAATCACAATTCAAATATGAAGTAATTTAGCATGAACCAATAATGCAAATGACTATTAAGATTTTCCTGATGAATACATAAAATAAAATTAAGGTCATAGCCCAATAAAAACTACTTAAAACACTCTAAGCCACCCCATATATATAGAAAAACCATTAAAGTTACAAACATATAGTCACTGTCCATATTGAAATGAAAAATATAGTAGCAGCTTGCATATCCTTAGCTTGAAAAACTTTAGGAATATGAGAAAAATAGGCATTTAATTCATACCTACAACAACAACAACAAAGCTTTATCCCACTACATGGGGTCGGCAACATGAATGCTTTTCTCCATTGCGTCCTATTTAGTGTCATATTTTCATTTAGTTCTAATAAATTAAGATCATTCACCATTGCGTCCTATTTAGTGTCATATTTTCATTTAGTTCTAGTAAATTAAGATCATTTTTAATATTGCATCCTATTTAGTGTCATATTTTCATTTAGTTCTAATAAATTAAGATCATTTTTAATAGCGTCCTATTTAGTGTCATATTTTCATTTAGTTCTAGTAAATTAAGATCATTTTTAATACAATGAGTCCTATTTAGTGTCATATTTTCATTTAATTCTAGTAAATTAAGATCATTTTTAATACAATATCTATTTAGTGTCATATTTTCATTTAGTTCTAATAAATTAAGATCATTTTTTATACAATAAACCCAAGTCTTCTTAGATCTACCTTTGCTTTTCTTAACAAAAGTCGAATCTAAAACATTTACTCTCCTAATTGGATTATCAGATGATCGGCGTTTAATGTGATCAAATCATCTAAGACGACTCTCTCTAATTTTATCCATCACTGGAGCTACACCAACCCTATTACGGATATAATCATTTCACATTTTGTCTCTAAGTGTTAAGCCACTCATCCACCTAATCATTCTCATCTCGGAAACACTTCACTTAGCATTATGCTTCTCTTTTAAAGGCCAAAATTCAGCGCCATAGAGCATTGTAGGTCTCACCACCATATTATAAAATTTTCCTTTCAGTTTAAGCGGTATTTTGCTATCACACAAAATGCCCGAAGCATTCCTCCACTCCAACCAACCAACTTGAATTCTACTATTAACATCCCCATCTATATCACCATCGCTTTGAACAACAGACCCGAAATATCTAAATTGTTCACACCTTTTAATAATTTGATCACCCAAAGTTACACTTTTGTCACTAGAGCTACTACTACTAAAAATACATTCCATGTATTCAGTTTTAGTTCTAATCAAATGAAGGCCTTTAGACTCCAATATAGACCTCCATAATTCGAGTTTTTTTCCTGGGTTTTTTCTCTCGTCTTATCCACGGGAAGGATATCATCAGCAAAAACAAATGCCAAGGTAAATCCTCCTATAAATGTCCAGTAAGACCATCCACAACTAAAGCAAAAAAATATGGGCTTAAAGCCGATCCCTTATGTAATCCAACAGAAATAGGAAAATATTTGGTCAATCCTCCTTCAATTCGAACACGAGTAATAACACTAGTATACATATCTTTAATGACTTAAATATAAGTCATATCAACACCTTTTTTCTCAAGAACGCTCCAAAGGACATCTCTTGGAACTTTATCGTAAGCTTTTTCTAAATCAATAAAAATCAAATGTAGATTCTCTTTATTATCTCTAAACTTCTCCATCAAACCTCTCAATAAATTTATACGTTCCATTTAATTCATACCTACATTAAGATAATATCTAAATAAACAGGCCTAAAGAGTTTCAAAACACGGCTTAGTCTATTCGAGACAAAGATTGGATTTGCAGTATCAATTGAGCAAAACAATGTGGCAAATCCTACATTTGAAATGTTACTTTCTTACTCTATCTGGCAAGATCAAGAATTCAATTCTCGTGAATCCAAATTTAATTTTGAGCAAACCAAAAACTTAGCAATCCAATTTCAACCCATTAAACAGATTACCTTTTAATCACTATAAACACCAACTAAACCCACAAACAAAAATAATTACTACGGAGAAGCTTCATAATAGTTAATTGACCAACAATTGCCAGCAAGTTTCAACAACCAACTCCACAAAACTGAAAAAACTCTTCTCTTTCTCTGTTCCAAAACGATAACCTCTTCAACCAGAAATCACAACAGAAAATCACCAGCATTCACCATACAGATTGAAATGAAATACGAAAGAAGGGTTTCAATGTAAAAGAAGTCGGAAGGGATTTCTCCTCACCAGTGTCGAAGACGTGCACATCATTAGTCTGACAAGTATCGCCGCCATAACCGCCGAATACATAGACGTATCTGCCTCCTTTAACGGAGTTGCAGGAGTGACCCCATCGCCTGCCGGGTCCCCAAGCCCCGCCGGCTCTTCCCGCCGATTTCTTACCTTCCAGCGTCGCCGTCGCCGTCGCCGTCTCCCTCGCCCTCGCCCTCGCCCTCGCCCTCGCCACCACCTGAACGCTCTCCCACCTCATCCCCACCCCCGCAAGATCGAAGGTTTTACCGATCTCCGACTCCAATTAACCAGCCCGATGCCAATCAAAGAAAGAATTGATAAAATGGGGCGGAAGTGAACCAATTCAATATATATCGTTGCGGAGTGAATGAGGAGAGTGAACCACTGAAGGATTTGAGGGGAGCGAAGCCATGAAACATGAGAATCGAGAGATCGACGGAAAACGAGAAAATATGGTTGGGAAGACAACTGATGCGTGCAGGTGCTTCAGATCGTCGCACCCATTGCCATTGCTTCACCCATACATGCCTTACATCCTCAGCCGTAGGGCCTAAGGAGAGTCGATTACGTAATAATTGCAAAATTGAACCGCCAGATCTGTTTTTGATGGCTGATATAGCTTTAGATTACATTGTTCACTACCTAAGAGTCGCTTCGAATTACTGGTGCTAATATTAGTAAAAGGCTAAAATTTGCTCTATTTTTTAATTATGAGATTTTTACATATCAAACTCCTAAAATATTAAATATAATATTTTAACCACTCAAACCTTAAATATAAAATTTTAAGTTGAATTTTTAGGCACGACGATTAGCTCAAATCCTATTTCAAGTTTATAATGTCCTAACATGACATGTATTTGATGTATTAAATACATTTATTATACTCGTTACAATTTTATATTTTTTCTATTTTATAATGTTAAATCAACTCAAAATTTTTAGTAAAACTGGCCTACATATGATTGAATTCGAATAGAAGCTCGACCCAATACACGATGTGGGACAATTGATGAGAAAATGTCATCATTAGTTAATAGTTAGTGTTGTTTAATTCTAGATGTTTGACAAATGATTGGTGTTCACTAAACATCAAGAATTTGACATCAGTATCACACAATAGTGGACGTAAGAGAATCTTGATCGGTAGACATTTGGCATCAATGAAGGGCAATGACAAGGATGAATGTCCGACAACATTTAATTTTGACAATAGAAGAAAATAAGCATCGATTTTACTTGGTATTTGCCAACAAGTGGAAGGATGTCAATCATTGAAGGTCGATCAATTGTAAATATCAAATAGAGTTGATTCATAATGGTTTGAATGATCTAAGAATTCCTAAATAATGATGTTGTGGCTCTAGAAGAAGGTATAACTCACAGGGTTCTTGAGTATTGTGAGTTTTGAATGCCTTCATATTGTGATTTATGAATCACAAAATATGCTTTTTGAATAACTTAAGAGAGAAACAAATAATCCAAAATATTCTCACTTAATAAAAAATAAAATAATATACTAACATATTAAATTTCAATTTGAATTATAAATACATAGTTCTGTAATAATTTAATTAGAGCTTCCGTTAAAATCAAATTGATATTAATTCACATCTAATTTGAAATAGAGTTTTAAAAATAACAATCAGAGTTGAAAATTATTAAATTTCCGATTAATAGTTTGCTAACTATAAATATAAATACTCTAAGTGTTAGATATGTAAATAGATATGCATATAAATCTTCCTAAATAAAATATTGGCATAAAAGAAATGAAGATTTACATATATGCCACAAAATTGTTATGTATCTAACATATAAATTTTGATGTTTACATTTACATCACTATACATATACATGAAAAGCTATATTTTACTTTTTAAAAAATTAAATATAGTGATATTTTTTTTATTTGAAATAAGAAATTTGAGTGTTATAAATGTAAAAAAATAAAAGTTTAGGTGGTAGATCTGTAAATTCATAAGAAAAGTGTGGCATGCATATAAATGCCCTCAAAACAAAATCTACAACTAGGGCTGTCAAAACGGCTCGTTCGCGAACAGCTCGTGTTCGACTCGTAAAGAAGCTCGTGTTCGGCTCGTTAATTTCGTTCAATAAGTTAACGAGCAGAACATGAACTAAGATGTGTTCGTTCGTGTTTGGCTCATTTTGGCTCGAAATACTACTCATTAAGTTTTTATATATATATATATATATATATATAAAGTAGTATTTAAAAAAAAAATCTAATTGACTACAAGGCTACAAAGATTTATAATCAATTAAAATATTGATTANAAAAAAAATCTAATTGACTACAAGGCTGTAAAGATTTATAACCAATTAAAATATTAATCAAGAAAATAGAATAAAAATTATTAAATTAGATTCAAATGATATTTTAATATAAATAATAATTGTTTATCTTGCTCAAACCCTTATTGTCTTATGGCTACATGATTAGAGTTGTTAAAAGGACTCTTTGTTCGTGAACAGCTCGTGTTTGGCTCGTAAAGCAAACGAGCCGAACACGAACACACTTTTTGAGCTCGAAATATAAACGAGCCAACACGAGCTGAGTATGGCTCGCTCGTGTTCGGCTCGTTTACACCCCTATCTACAACAAACCAAGTAACCGCAGTGCAAGGAAAGACTAGGCATGTAACAAACAAAATCAAATTATTACAACTAAAATATAAATTGCAAAATCTACAATTCAACATTTAAAACAAAAATTTGTCAAAAGTTTGAAATTTCAAATTCATAGGTGTTGCAGACTTTCAGATTCATAAATTCTTCTAAATCTGAAAATTCAGCTTCAATAAAGTATTTAGCTGATATTCAACTAATCATTTCGGCATAATTATTGAGCTTCCTGTAGATACATCACAGTGGCGCATCTCAACGACACAAGCTACCTTTTATGGCATGATATTTGACCATATCAAGTCCTATCATATTTACATCTAGAGGTAGATGTTTTTTGTTTGGAAGATTTACATACATACCAACTGATTCCTATGTATTTACATATCTAACCCATAAAATTCTACAAAACACCTTATCCTATTCATGAAAAGTGTATTTTTGGTTTTTAAAAGCTAAAATAGTAATATTTTTTATGTGATATGAAAGATACGAGTGGGATAAATGTAAAAAAGTAAAATTTAGGTGTTAGATATGTAAATACATATTAATTGTTTGGTATGTATCTAAATGTCACTTTGTATTTTTATCCATAAATTTGGCAACGTCGCACAAAAAGTTTGTAAGAAAATGAAGACAGTTTGGCTTCCTTCAAACAATAAAATCTTTCATAGTAAGAACCTGCAGACATAGATGTCTGATGTACATCGAAGCTCACCTTTGGCTTATATAAAGCCCCTCTATTCTATGTCTTGCATAGTCTTCATTTTGTTACATATATCTTAATGTTCATTTCATTAGGAATCATTGAAGCATTTGTAGGAAAATTCAAAAGCAACTATTGAGAAACTCCTTCACTGATTTCCCATGGAGAAGATGCCACAGGCTAGGCTGCAATATAGGAGAACGAAAAAATAGAGAGCTGGAATTGAAATGAGGCAACTAAAGCCTCACAAACCCATCCATTAACAGAGAACGTACACATATATTACATAGGCAATGCAGAAAAATATAAAAAAGAACCACAGGAGTACAAAAATATATTAGAGAAGTGGGAAATCATGAAATGGCAGAATATGGAGCAGAACAAGTGGTTCCGCTGTTAGAGGTTTGTCACTGTCAATGTGGAGAGCAATCCGGCGGGTTATAATTTGTGAGAAGTGCAGTTGTTGTTCCCCTTCAAACTTGCAATCAGTTGACTTGATTGTGAGTATGTTTCTGAGCTTGTTGAACTGAGCGGAGGTATGATTTTTGGTGAAAATATCAGCTATTTGATTGTGAGAGCGGATGTATGAAATCTGAGTGTCACCAGCAGAAATGTGATCACGAATAAAATGATAAGTTGTTTCCACATGTTTGGTAGATGCTTGGAATATCAGATTAAATGCGATAGCGATAGCATAAGTGTTGCCGCAGTAGATAGTTGTTGGTGTGTTGAGGTAGATATGAAAATCTTGAAGTAGTCGACGAAGCCATATGATGATAGTTGTGGCAGTGGTTAAGGCTCTGCATTCAGTTTCAGTGGAGGAGCGTGCTACAATCCTTTGATGTTGAACTATCCAAGCTATGAGAATGTGACCAAGGAAGGTGCAGAAGCCCGAAGTAGATCGATGAATGGTGGAATCACCTGCCCTATCTGAATCAGAGTAGCAGGTAAGTTGAAGATCGGAGTAGCAAGTAAAGTTGGAGATCACCTTTGATGAGAGGAAGCCAAAGTGCAATGTTCCCTGTAAGTAGCGTAGGAGTCGTTTGATGATTTTAAAGTGATAGCTCAGGAATTTGTGCATGTGTTGGCATATGTAGTTAACAACAAAGAGGATGTCAGGCCCAATAATGGTTAAGTATTGAAGAGAACCAACGAATTGGCGAAATTGTGTAGGGTTAGGATATTCTTGAAGAGATGGAGGATCAGGGGTGAGTTTGTAAAGTAGGGGGTGCTAACTGGTTTGCAAGATAACATGTCATGTTGTTGTAGATAGAGAATAATATAGGGTGTTTGGGTAAGATGGAAGCCATGAGGTGTGGTTTTGATGTTTGGTACCAAGAAATTGTCAATCAGAAGAAGTGAAAATCAGACAACTAAATTAGAAATTTTCTATAATTACGAGCTTTCTTAGTTAAATTATTTTCAATATCTTTATTCGGATTTATTTCCTTTTTAGATGAATATTTAGATTAGAAATATGTATTATTAAGTTACCTAAAATAGATTATACAGAATATTTGTACCTAAAATAAATTATAAGATTATTATTTAATGGAATGAAAACAAAGGGAAAAGACATTGAGCCTATTCAGAATTCAGCTTATTTTTCTCAAAATTTTGGCTCTGATTTTGACATGGTATCAGAGCCAAAATTTTGCCCTGACCATCAATAGTCATTGGAGGACCGTCAAGACTCTCTTCCCGCCAGCCTTCTTGTGGGACGGGAAGGGAAGAACTATTTTTTTGATTCTCGCTTTATTTGTCGTCTCATTATTTCTTCGTTTGTGTCGTCTTCGATGTCAGTCTCCACAGAGCCTCTCCTTCGTTCAAACTCCACCCACAGTGGCTCCCGCCTTTGACAATGCCTCCTCTGCTCCAGCACCCACCGCCGACTCTCTTACCCATCAGCGCTCAGTCTCCCTCATGTTCTAACAAGCGGCAGATCACATCCTCCTGGGTGCGGTGAGCGTGGAAGCAGAGGGGAGCGGCACTGTACGAAGGAGCGACACCATGCGAAGGAGCGACACTGTGTGAAGGACTCTTGAATGGGAGAACAGTGGATCGTGGAGGCTTCCCAACATTTGGCATCTTCATCGATGACTTCCCAGGTCACCCCAGCGAGCTCCAATCCCTTAGAGTTCGGTCACAAAACTGCGAAATCGGATCAGGAGTCACATCCTCTCCCTCATTTGTCCAAATCCCGCTTTTCTCCCTCTCATTTATGACGCACAGTCGTTGATTCGCTGCACCCCTAGTTCCCGTCTCCCTACTCTGGCTCTCCTCCTCGTCCGTCTCCGAAGCCTCGCACAGTAATTCCCTCGCCACTCCTCTGCTCGGCCGCTGCCCAACACACGCCCCCGTTAACATTTTTCCAACCTGAAAACTCCATAGCAGCCCTGCCCGTTATTGTCGCTCGCTGCTCCTCAGACGAAAACCCCATTCTTATCGGCTATTTCCACGCTACTCGCTTCTAACTCTCGTTGTCGCATGCCTCATTCCCTCAGAAGCCTGCACACACACATTTCATCGGAACCTCGATCGCAAAGCATCCAGTTCATGAAGCCCCCTCCCGTTCGTCGCAAGCTAGTAGCCTTGTCATCAACTTTAGACTCCAAACACCAGCTTGGGCACTCACTGCTTTGACATCTCAGTTTCAACACTTTTTAGCGTGAAGATCAGGGAACAAATCGTCCTCGTGAATCAATTGCATTTGAATCGTATGACAGGACGCGGATCCTACTTGTGGGCTATGATTAGTAGCCTTTGGAACGGGACGCGGATCCTAATTGTAGGCTATGATCGATAGCATATGGATTGTGCAACTAGATCCTATTTGTGGGCTATGATCGGTAGCATCTAGATCAGGACGCAGATCCTACTTGTAGGCTACGATCGATAGTATCTGGATCGTGTAACTGGATCCTATTTGTAGGTTATGATCGGTAGCATTCGGATCAGGCCGCGAATCCTACTTGTAGGCTATGATCGATAGCATATGGATCGTGTAACTGGATCCTATTTGTAGGCTATGATTGGTAGCATATGGATCAGGATGTGGATCCTACTTGTAGGTTATGAACGATAGCATCTGGATCATGTAACTGGATCCTATTTGTGGGCTATAATCGATAGCATCTGGATCGTGTAACTGGACGCGAATCCTTTTTGTGGCTATGATTTGAATTTCTGGACGATAACAATAGATGATTTCTTGTTTTTCTTTGCTCAAATCATGTTATGATCAGGAGTTTTCTCTGAGGCTTCATCATTCTCATTTTTTGGATTTTCGGCTTCGGTACTCACGGCTTGAGAATTGTTGGTCCCGACAAAGTTGCTTGTTGGCAAATTGATGTTTCTTGATCTGTCAACATCAATTTGAGGGGGGGTGTCAATCAGGAAGAATGGAAATCGGGCAGCTAAATTAGGAGTTTTCTATAATTAGGAGCTTCTTTATTTAAATTATTTTCAATATCTTTATTCTGATTTATTTCTCTTTTAGCTGAATATTTTGATTAGAAATATGTATTATTAAGTTACCTAAAATAGATTATACTGAATATTTTGTACCTAAAATAAATTGTAAGATTATTACTTAATGGAATGAAAACAAAGAGAAAAGACATTGAGCCTATTCAGAACTCAACATATTTTCTCAAAACTTTGACAGAAATGTATTAATTGATTCTAATACTGTGAGATTGAACCTAGTTTGGAGATCGAGAATGAGGTGATCTATGGTGGTTTGGTCATTGCCCGTTAGAAGTATGTCATCTACATAGACAATAAAATAAATGGTGACTGAGGAATGTTGATAAATAGAGAAAGAAGACTCGGTTGTGCTTGTTGTGAGATACACACGTTGATGTGGTATATATATAATAGAAGAACGATCTTTGAAGCGAAAAATAAAATGAGAAAAATTCACACCAGAAAAAAATAACACAGCGGAACACACAAATTTACGTGGTTCGGCCAATTGTTTACGTCCACGGAGTTGCAGAGGATTTTACTACTCGAGGAATTTACACCAGTCGATCTTTTCGACTTATAAGAGGAATCTCTCACTTCGTTGCTCTCTCTTCTTCTCTCTTTGTTCTCTCTCTACACCAAGATACACCGAAGAAGCTCTACACCGAGATAAACCAAAGAAGATAAACTTACAAGAGAAATAAACACAATTTCTTTTCTGCCACAAACTACCAAGAAGAACTCAAGGGAGAACAATCTTTTTCTTCTTCTTTCTTCTTATTTCTTCTTCCTTCCACCGCAAGGAACCACTTCTTACACTTCTCTTCCTCTATCCCGAGGAAGAAGTCAAAGAAGAACACCAAAAGGCCGTGCATTCTACTAAACCTGAAAGAGAGCCGCTCCTTTTATCGTGAAACAGCAGGAAGTGATCGGACAAAGCGAAGCTTCACTTCGCGCGCGTGGGTGCAGGTGGAGGCGAGAGCGGTTTTGCAATCGAGCGAGAGCGGGAATGGTTTCACAATCGGGAGAGCGAGAGCAGAGCGGTAGGTAGTCTGAACCGGGCTCCAGCATAACAAATCTCCCACTTGGTGACCGGTACACAGACAACAACATCTCCTTCCTCAAACTGATATCCTCTACTGGCGGCGTCGACTTTTTCTTCAAACATGAATCCTCCACTTCTGCAACTCAAAACCTCTGTCTTCACTCCAGAAGGCCAACTAAAGTTGCACACAACTTTAATTTCTTAAGAGTAACACCCTCAGTCAACATATCAGCAAGGTCTAAATAGTCTTGCACCTCCAAGCTATTTTCTAGATTACTCTTGTCTCTGCTTACAACTCTCACTGCATGGGCAATATCCTGCCTCTGCTAAAAGTCTTTTCCAACAAGTCTAGCCTTGTACCTCTTATTGTCATCAAGCTCAGTCTTCACCTGGTACACCCACTTGTTGTATAATGTCTTCTTCCTTGATGGAAGTTTTGTCAGCTCCCACTTGCTCGAACTTTCATCTTGCAAGATTTATTCATAGCTCTGTGATTTTCCACCATCTGTCTTTGAAACAATAGGAATGGGTGCCCCAGACCCACTCTCTTCTTCACTTCCATCATCAACAAAATTATGAACTGTCAGCAACAGTGCATCTTGTACTTCTTCAGATACCACATTTGTGCTATCATTCTCCATATTCTTGGGATTTCTGCAGCTCCTCTTTATGTAGCTAGTCTTGTCACAATTCTAGCAGATTATATGCTGACCAGACTTTGATTTTGATCTCTCTCTATTTGAATTCATGTCATGTCATCTCCCTCTAAAATAAACATTCAGTGTCGAACTTGTACCTGAGATCTCGCCAGAATATTTCCCGCGCACTTCCTCAGCCAAAATCAAATCACGAATATCATCACATTTCAGTTTAGATTTACCTGCAAAACTGCTAACTGTCATTCTCATGGTTCTCCAACTATTTGACAACGATGTCAATAGTATCAGTGCACGTATCTCATTATCAAAATCAATTTCAACAGACGACAATTGATTTGTGATAGTATTGAAATCATTCAGGTGTTAAGCAACAGAAACACATTCTGCTATCTTCAAATTGAATAACTTCTTCATCAAGTACACCTTGTTATTCGTCGATGGCTTTTCATATACCTGATAAGGCTGCCATGAGATCTGCAGTCGTCTTCTCCTTGACGACGTTGTGTGCAACGGACATCGATAAGGTCAATCGAATAACCCTCAGAATTTGTCGATCCAACAAATTTCATTCAGCCTCATCTATACTTTCAAGTATTTTCCCCAATAAAGGAAGATGAAGTTTCTTACCATAGAGGTAGTCATCTATCTGTATCCTTTAATAACTAAAATCTGTGTCATCAAACTTCTCGATCTCTGAAACCTTCACTTCATCTGCAGTCATCATTCTTTCTCGGATCCGAATAAAGCTCTGATATCAGTTATTTTGAGATATACACGTTGATGTGGTATATATATAATAGAAGAACGATCTTTGAAGCAAAAAAATAGAATGAGAAAAATTCACACTAGAAAACAGTAACATAGCGGAACACATATTTACGTGGTTTGGCAAATTGTCTATGTCCACACAGTTGTAGAGGATTTTACTACTTGAGGAAATTACACCAGTCCGACTTACAAGAGAAATTTCTCACTTTGTTGCTCTCTTCTTCTCTCTCTGTTCTTTTCTCTCTACACCAAGATACACCGAAGAAGATAAACTTCTAAGAGACAAACACAATTTCTTTTCTGCCACAAGCCACCAAGAAGAAGCCAAGGGAGAACAATCTTCTTCTTCTTCTTTCTTCTTCCTTCTACCACAAGAACCACTCCTTACACTTCTCTTCCTCTATCCCGAAAAAGACGCCGAAGAAGAACACCAAAAGGCCATGCACTCTATTAAATCTGAAGGAGAGCCGCTCCTTTTATCGTGAAACAACAGGGAGCGATCGGACGAAGCGAAGCTTCGTTTCGCGGGCGCGGGAGTAGGCGGAGGCGGGAGCGGTTTCGTGATCGAGCGGGAGCGGGAACGGTTTCACAATTGGGAGAGCGAGAGCGGGAGCGGTAGGCGGTCTGAACCGGGCTCTAGCATAACAGTGCTAATTCGAAAGTGCCTTGATTGGAGATGAGTGATAAGAGTATGATATCGATGTCGGGGCTCTTGTTTGAGGCTGTAGAGAGCCTTTTTTCAGCAACACACAAAACGAGGGTATTGTTGATCATAGAATTCTTGAGGTTCAGATATGTAGATTGTTTCCTCCAATCGTTCATGAAGGAAGGCATTAGCAACATCAAGTTCGCAAATTTTCCATTGATTTTGGAGAGCTATGGTGAGTAGAATGTGAATTGTGAGAAGCTTAGCCATGGGATTAAAAAGTGGCGGTGCAGTCAAGACACTCTTTTTGTTTGAAACCTTGAGCGACCAAACGAGCTTTATACTTGGTGACTGTGTCATCGAGACTAAACTTAGTGCGGGAGGTCCATTTTCAACCTATGATGTTTTGATGAGGTGAAGGGTCTACCAAAACCCAAGTGTCTTGCTTGTGTAAAGCTTTGAACTCCAAAGAAATAGATTCCTTCCAGTGACTATGTTTGACAACTTTACCATAAGAGTTGGGGTCGATATTGTTTGAAACTGATGTGGTCAGGTTTAGGATTTGTTTCGGTTTGAGGGACCAGATTTTGGAGTGTGTTGAGTGGTTGGAGGGCCTAATATAGTAGAGAGGGTTGTAGGTATTTCAGCTTGGGGTTCAGCAGAGGATGGCAGGGTGGTTGGGAGTGTGTTGAGTGTGGATTGGTTTGCACCCGTGGAGAGTAAGTTATTACTTGTAGAGAGGGCAGAAGTTGGAATTAGAAGATTAGGAGGGATGATAGTATTGGAGGTGATGGATGGAGTGGGAGAAGAGTTGGTAGTGTTGAATAGAAACTTTTGTTCATTGAAAATAACGAGGCATGAGACTATGATAAGATCTGTTTAACGATAGTAGCAATAGTAGCCTTTATGCGAGGAAGAATACCCAATGAAGATAAGTGGTGGAGCTATGAAGGATAGTATGTGTAGAGGTTGTAGTTTTTGCTAAGGAAAGCATAGGCAGCCCAATATCCAAAGGTGAGAGCAGGTAGGTGGGGAGTTATATAATAGCTCATGGGGAGACTTGTGTGAGGTGGTTTTGGAGAGCATGTGATTTATGAGATAAATTGTTGTCATAAGTGCAGCTGTACAGAATTGGTGGGTAGTTGAGCTGTTAGAAGAATATTTCTTGTGGTTTCAATGAGGGAATAATGCTTACGTTAGGCTACCCCATTTTGTTGGGGTGTGTAGGGGCAGCTGAACTAATGAAGGACACCATGCCTTTAGAGATAGGTTTGTAGGATGTGAGATATGAATTCTCCCCCTCCAAAATGTAGGATTTTGATATTTTTATTGAATTCATTTTTAAGCATTTTATGGAATGAGATAAGCTTGTTTGTAGTTTCAAATTTAGCAACAATTTGAAACAACCAAATATAACTAGAATAGTCATCCACTATAATAAGATAATATTTACAACCTTGAAGAGAAATAGTAGGGGCATGTCCCCAAACATCATCATAAACAAGTTCAGCTAGAACATTTTGTTTTGAAATTAGAAATAGGAAAAGATTGCCTATGACTTTTTGAAGAATTACATCCATTGCGAAAAAAAAAAAGTGGGAATATTTATGGTAGTTGTTCGGGAGATGGTTTTGATAGTAGCAAGATGAGGATAACCAAGCCGTCGATGCCACATAGCAGTAAAAGCTGGGGGATTGATGGGCACAAAGAAGGTTGAGATAGGATAGAGTCCATCCTTGCTAGGTCCTTGAAGGAGGATTTGAATGGTGGTTCGATCCTTGATAACAAAGTCAAATTTGTTAAAGATGATATCATAGTTGTTATCAGAAGTGAGTTGAGAGACAAAAAGAAAGATGTGTGTTAAATACGAGAGTATAGAAGTTGAGGGAGCTGAAGCTTACATTGAGGTGTGGGTAAGATATCTTTACCAGAGTGAGTGATAGGGAGAGTTAAGCCATCTCCAATGGTAACTGAATTAGAGCCAAAATAGGGTGTGGCAAGTTGGAGATGTTCTAGGTTGGATGTGAGATGAGAGTTTGCTCCGGAGTTTAGCATCTAGTCATTGGTTTCAGCATTTGTGTATGTAAGGAGAGCTACGTTAGTCTTTGTTGAAGGATAGGTGGTAAAGTTAGCCCAGTGCCAGCAGATAATAACATTGTGTCCCAATTTTCAACAAATTTGACAGGTAAGTTGAGAAGATGAGTTTCCAAAATTGCAACCACCACGAGTTGACAAAGAGGTGCCGCGAGTGCTGTTGTTACCTCGAGGAGCTGAATCGTGCTTCCCACAGCCTAGACCAACAGTGAAGTTGCTTGATTGGGATGAGAAGAGAGCTACTGCATTGAGGTGTGAATTCTTGGCAAGTTCAGGGCTGATATTAGTTTCTTCACTGCATAGCAAGGAGTAAAGATCATCGAGCTTTATGGGTTTGGATCATGTGTGATGGTTGTTTTGAAGGATTGGTAGGGGTTGGTAAACCATTGAGAGTGTGAAAAATAATGTCTTCCGGATCAATATGTCCACCACCACCAGCAATATTATCAACAAGCGATTTAATCTGAAGGAGATACTGGGTCATTGGTTTATCCTTCATAGAAATGTGGTGGAGTTCATTCCTTAATTGAATGACCATGGATTGATTGGCTGTTGAAATCAGTTGTTAAGGGTTTTCTAGATTTCCGAGGTTGAGGATGTAGGGGAGAATGGTGGGAGATATAGTAGAGTAAATGGCTGCCGATAAATTCTGATCTACTAGATGCCAAATAAGGAATTGCGGATCTGAGTAGAATGACCGTCGAGATCGGTGATTTGAGGTGGAAGAGAGGTTGCTGAACCATCCAAGAAACCATCGAAGCCATTGGCTTTGAACAACTTGTAAATTTCAGATTTCCAGGTAGAATAGTTTTCAGTGGTAAGTTGAATATGAGATATGTTTTTGATGTTTGATATCAAAAATTTTAGGGATGAAGGTATGGAGATTTCAGTCATTGTAGAGTTGGAGATGTTTGAGGTTGGGTAGGTGTAAGAAGAGATAGGGAGAAGAAAATAGGAGGATTGTTAGACTAGGGGAAAAGAGATGTCAACCTCAGCTCTGATACCATGAGAAACTCCATGGATTTCCCATGGAGAAGATGCCACGGGCTAGGCTGCAATACAGAGAGCAGGAATTGAAATGAGAAAACTAAAGCCTCACATACCCATCCATTAACAGAAAACCTATATATATATATATATATATATATATTACATAGGCAATACAGAAAAATATAAAAGGAAAGCACAGGAGTACAGAAAATATATTAGAGAAGTGGGAAATCATGATATGACAGAATATGGAGCATAACAAGTGGTACTGCTGTCAGAGGTTTGTTACTGTGAATGCGGAGAGCAATCCGGCGGGTGATAATTGTGAGAAGTGTAGCTGCTAACTATAAAATCTAAACCTTCCCCTTTTTCTGTAACATTTAATTTGCCATGTATTACAAAGTATTAATGAAAATTTAATGAAATTTTGATGATTACTATGAAAACATTCCTTCCTCTCTTTCCCTATCTAAATACCTCCACATGTCCTGACCCTTTTGATCGTCTCTCAATATTTTTGACTTATCAATCTCATTTTTTATCAAAATTGAACAATTTTTTGTTTTGCATTTTCAACACTCAATCTTCTACAAGTTTTTGCTCAATATTTTGAATTCCTGACCCCGCGTTCCACATTTTTTCGCGTCCCTATTGCATGGACGCCCCACGGGCTTTGGTATCCGCTTCTTTATTCTCCTCTCTCGCCTCTGCCCTAAGTTTTTTCTCCTATCTTGCTGCTCTACATTCTCCGGCACCGGTGGCGCAGGATTACCGGCGTTTGGTTACTTCGCTCTCCTTCGTCAACCCTTTCTCTTTGCGGTTTTTTTCCCTCACGGTGGCTTTGCTGTTTGCGATTTCTGCTCTTTTCTCTGTGATTTGTGGTTCAATGAGGTTGGCTTCACTTTGTGGTTTGTGGCTTTACTCTATGAAAAAATTGCATTTACTTTTCTATGCTGGAGGAATGGATTTTGAATTTGCATTTCTTTTTTCGTGAATTTTGGATGTTGCTCTTCGGGTTTGCTCTCTATCTCAATGGGGTTGGTCTATGTGGTTTGCTCTCTTTCTCGAAAAGGTTGCTCATTGTGTTTTGCGGCCGCTGTCTATGCTCAATGAATTTTTTGTTTTGTTGCTCCATCTCTCAGATGGGTAGCTCTATGTCTCGATTGAGATGATTCTCGCCTCACTTGTGATGGTGGTATGTTGGTGGTAATGATGTCGTGGTGGTGGTGGTGGTGGTGGTGTGGTGGTGGCTGTGGTATGTGTGGTGGTGGTGGTGGTGATGGTGGTGGTGCGGTGGTGGTCATGTGCTGGTTAAGATGATTTGGTGTGGTGGTGGTGGTGTGTTAGTTAACATGATCCGGTGTTGTATTTATGTAATTGTGTGGTCGTGGTAGTGATGGTGGTGGTATGTGTAGTGGTAGTAGTGGTATGGTAGTGGTGATGTATTGGTTGTGATGATGTGGTGGTCTGTTGAAGGTAATTCTGTGGTAGAAGAGGTGATGGTGGTAATTGTGTGATGGTTGTGTGGTGGTGGTGGTGGTGGTGGTGGTGGTGTGAAGGTGGTGGTGTGAAGGTTGTGATGATATAGTGGCGTGTTGATTAATTTCAGACGTTTCTTTTCTATTACCTTTCCGTCTGTGGAATTTTAAATGGTATTTATGTTTTGATGAGTTAAACTTTTATTGCCTGACACAAATTCATGTTGCTTAGTTTTTTTCATGCGAGTAGTCATGATGGGTAAGACAAAATAAATTGGCTCTTCTGCCATGTGGGATAAAGATGTTAAGCTAATATTTTGCAATCACTGCTTAAAGAAGATGAAATTGGGAAATAGGCCAACCACCTATCTATTATTACTTTTGTAATATTCATTGCCATGATTTTTGTTTAATGCACTACTTGTTAATTCAATGTTATTTATATGTGCTAGTTACATCAAAAATGAATAACATGGATAGAGAAAGAAGCAAAAAAAATTTATAATTGCATTATGTTTGATATATGAGTACTACAACTCATATATTGCTCGCACTCCTTACACGAACTTCATGTACATAGAGGATAAATGGGTTGGGAGTTGCTTGTGGGTTATCAAACAAGATTTAACATGTTCCAAATGACGGGCCATATTTATTGATCTATTAGAAGAGCTGCACAAAAAAAATGGACTTTATGGCTCATCTAAGATGACTTCAAGAGAGGTGTTAGCCATAAACCCCTATATTTTATCACAAAATAATTCTATGAGAGGAGCCATGGATCAATTCCAAAACCCATCAGAAACAATCAGTATATATTTTTCAGTTGGTTTGAATGTTCTGATCAGCTTATTATCAAAAGTTATCAGACTCGAAGACCCTGCATTCCAAAGCAAACCTGTAGAGATTTCACATGATCAACATTATATCATATATTTCAAAGCAGATTCATGTGTTCATCTTTTCCAAAATTTACTTAAACGCAGTAGCTCTAATACCTTAGATAACTGATTTAGGGTTGTGTTGAAGTGATTGATGGAACATATGTGAATGCACATGTGTCAAATAGTGAAAAGATTGCATACATCAAACATTGTGGCTCGCCCACACAAAATATTATAGTCGTATATGATTTTAATATGTGTTTCACTTTTGTAGAGACAGGATGAGAACACACCGCACACGATAGTCGGATATTCAAATTTATCACGCAAACTCATAAATACAATTTTCCAAACCCGCCTCCAAATTAGCTTGAAAATGAATAAATTAAATAATACTTTCAGTACAATACCAATGATTTAAAAATGAAATTGATTTGATAAAGTTCCAAGAGAAGTTGTTTGGAGAGTTCTAGAGAAGAAAGGTGTTGATATGATTTATATTAAAGTCATTAAAGATATGTGTACTAGAGTTGTTACTTGTGTTTGATAGAGGGAGAATTGACGAAGTATTTTCTATTTTAGTTGGATTACATCAAGAATCGGCTTTAAGTTCATATTTTTTTGCTTTAATTATAGATGCTCTTATTGAACATGTACAAGAGGATGTACCTTGGTGTATGCTTTTTTGCTGATGATATTCTTCTTGTGGATAAAACTAGAGAAAGTTTAGGAAAAATGAATTATGGAGGTCCATATTGGAGTCTAAAGGCCCTCGTTTGAGTAGAATTAAAACCGAATAGATAAAATATAACTTTAGTAGAGGAGCTCTAGTTACAAATTTGTAATTATCGGTGGTCAAATCAATAAAAGGTGTGAACGCTTTAGATATCTCGGGTCTATTGTTTAAATAGATGGTGATATAGATGGGGAAGTTATTATTAGAATTCAATTTGGTTGAAGTGGAGGAATGCATCGGGCCTATTGTGTGATAAAAAATACCGCTTAGATTGAAAGGAAAAATATATAAAATGGTGGTGTGACCTACAATGCTCTATGGTGCAGAATGTTAGCCTTTAAAAGAGAAGCATAAAACAAAGTTAAGTGTTGCGAAGATGAAAATGCCCAGATGGATGAGTGGCTTGACACTTAGAGACAAAATGTGAAATGAATATATCAATGATAGGGGCCAGTGGCGGAAAAAATTAGAGAGAGTCGTCTTAGATGGTTTGGTCACATTAAACATCGATCATTTGATGGTTTTGTTAGGAGAATAGATGTTTTAAATTCGACTTATATTAAGAAAAGTACAGGTAGACCAGGAAAGACTTAGGCAGATTGTATAAAAAATGATCTTGATTTATTAGAATTAAATGAAAATATGGCACTCAATAGGACGCAATGGAGAAAAGGATTCATGTAGCCGACCCCAGTTAGTGGGATAAAGGCTTATTGTTGTTTTTGTTATCCTTGTACTACTTGTTACGAAGTTTCAAATTTTAGTGACTGTTAAATTTTTATTTAAGATGAAAGATATGTGTTTACTAGTTTAATTAAACTTACTCTCTAAAAGTTAAGGACTTGACAGGCTATGCATTGTAATTTTTTAATCTTAAGATTTTATTGAACATCTCATCCTAGATCGGATTAGATATTCAGTGGAATTACAGGCGTTTGGCCTAGTCTGAGATTTGATTTATATATGTGAATGATTTCACAACTCTTTATTAGATGTAGATATCCCGAGATCAAAAACACATTATTATTAGTACAAGCTTAACACATGGGTTTGGGGGAAGTTGGAGCTTGAAATTCATGTATAAAATGATGAGGCCCTATTTTGGCAAAGTTCTTATTAACATTGCAATAGAAGAAAATTCTCGCTAAAGAAAAATTACTTTGCACAATTAAGACTATTAGCAATATTAATATATAATATAAGCGTGAAAATAGCAAGTGGTTCTTTCATTCCCCATGCCATTGCTCAATTAAGATTCAATGCTTTCTGTAAGAAAATTTAAAGACATTGTTCGTAGCAGACAAACTATTACTTACATCAGATATATGTCAAAGTCATAGGGAGGTGTCCTGCTGTACTGGCAAGAGATGGATTAACATGTTGGGATAACAGGGGAGTCTCTTGCAGGGATGACGGGGGAGTGTCTTGCATGGGAACCCTCTCAGCAACCCGTGCTACAGTACCACGATCCCTGCTACAGTCCCATGACCGACTCCCGTACCAGACTAGACACAACTCTCTTCTGGCGAATGGGACCAGTTCAGAATAAAAACTGAGAGTCGTGTGACCTTTCCATACATGGATTTACTGTCTTGTTGTGTGAGGGGACCCACTCCTATCTACCTAAAGCTTATATATTTGGCTTTTGTTTTAGGTTGAGAGTTTTTCTCGCGTCATCTATTACGACAATCATCAGTATTCAGGTTTTCCCTCATAAAGTTGTACTGAGTGTGAGTGGCGCTCCAGCTATATCATATTCTAAGATGACGACTTTTGCTTCAGCTATATATCTCTCCTGAGACAATGCCTATCCTTCTCGAGCTCCTCTGCATCCTCCCGCTTCACTACACCGCATTCCTCCTCATTGCAGCCGTCTCGACAGCCACCTCCCGGAAGTGTTCCTACAGTTCCTGCTCTTCCAACTGTCGTCGCCTGCTCACTGCCAACAGAGTCCAATTTGGGGGCAGAGGGGCTAATTTAAAAGATTTCGATGATTCAGACGCATTCACTAAGTTCGTTTGCAAAGCGATGCTCCGTTGAGAAAGTTTTATGTGGGATGAATTTTCATGCGTTAAAGCTCAACACAAAAAATTTCATATAAAAAATTGTTTGATAGCCGGCAAAACTTATTTCATGTTATTCATATATTGATAATAAACAAAATGTAGCTCATAGCATAAACTTTCAAGCACTATAATGACCTACAAACAAAACAATAATTTTAGAGCATAAAAATGATAATTTTAGAATATTCCCTCATCGAGCTGCATTTCGGTCCAACTTCAGGATCAGATTTGGTTTCTACTTTGCATGTTTTATTTTGAGTTTGTTTTAAATATTTGAGGTGGGTGAAGGATTGACCAAAAAGTGAGGTCAACAATAGTGAGTCTGAAGTAATGAACATTCATGCAAAGTGGTTTAGTCTATCATAGATTTTGTTTCAGATTTGATTTCTCCCAACAGACTTGTTTATCGGATATATCCACCCGAATACGAAGAGTGAGAGACAAATTAAAGATTTACTTACTCGAAATTTGGCTCGTGAGAATCTATGTCATTATGCAGCTCTAGCTCAATTTGTGCCAAAAGTGGATGGATATTTATTATATCAAGATGTGATTTAAATAACGCCTATAAGATTGACTTCTTGGGAGTTTGCAACAATTTCGCTGCCTTCAACGAGGCTGACCTGACTATTATGAGGAGATATTAGCTTCGACGCATAAAGTCGAAGCTTCCTCAACCCTGAAAGCCCTCTACACGATCATTGCTACAGTACTGCAATCCCTGCTACAGCCACGCGATCAACTTCCTCATTGGATCAGATGCAACTCTCTTCCGGCGCATGGGACTAGTTCAAAACAATGTATTGAGAATTGGGTGACCTTCCATATATATATATGGATCAACTTCCTCACATATATATATATATATATATA
>JXCR01072272.1:0-18101 GCA_002079205.1 Phalaenopsis hybrid cultivar
ATCGCGGATGTGATGTGATCAACATGCTCAATCTCTTGAAAACCCCATGAGCAGTGATAGGTATCTGTAAATCCTCTGCATAAAAGCCAATATTTGGTATGCATGTCATCAATTAGAAGCCACCACCAGAAATTTCTCTCTCGGCTGAAGTTTCAGCTCAGAGAGCCAACCAGTCTCAACACAATTCGCTGGAAAAAGAGCGGGGTAAGTCAAGGTGGTGATAATTTTACCCGAATGTAAAGAGTTAAGTTTCGGTGTGTTCATATTTGAGCTATCATAGATAGGCATATTACGTAACAAATTACATAGCTAATCACTAAATGTATACTCATTGGCCTCATTGTTCCACGTCCCATTACTGAGGAGCTCCAAAACGTTGAAGTCATCAATACCATTCATATCAATGTACGTGGGCCATAAATTAAGAAATTTTTTGAGGATCCAGGCTTGTTGAAGTGCATGAAGCCCATCGCACGAGCAACCTTTTATTGAATTATAAAAGTGAGACTATTAGCTCAATCATGAAGCACTTTCAAAGTATGAGGGCCTGTCTGGTAACGGATATAGAGCAGGATTTAAATTGGATTTAACCTAAATCTTGCCAGAATGTCATTTTGGACAAAATAAAGCTCCTGATTTGATAAATCAGGATTTCTCGGATTTCGGCTTTAAATCCCGGATTTATTCAATCTGTGAATGGGTGGATTTAGTAACTTCGGGACAAACACGACAAGCGAAAAAAGAAGACGTGAAGTTACCTTCCTCAATGGTTTCAAGTAGGAGAGGAGTGGAAGGAGTAGAAAAATGGGAGTTTTGTGCCACTGTAGGGGCGTGAATTAGGGTTGGCAGGTCGGGTTTGGGCCCGACCTGAATCGGGTTAACCCAAACCCGACCCAAATAATAAACAGTCAAATTTTTTACCCGAATCCGACTAAAAAAATNCGGTGGATTTAGTAACTTCGGGACAAACACTACAAGCAAAAAAAGAAGACGTGAAGTTACCTTCCTCAATGGTTTCGAGTAGGAGAGGAGCGGAAGGAGTAGAAAAAAGGGAGTTTTGTGCCACTGTAGGGGCGTGAATTAGGGTTGGCAGGTCGGGTTTGGGCCCGACCCGAATCGGGTTAACCCAAACCCGACCCAAATAATAAACAGTCAAATTTTTTACCCGAATCCGACTAAAAAAATATTCGGATCAACCCAAACTTGAATTTTTCAAATTGAGTTTGAGTCGTGTTGGTGTGTCGTGTCAGGTCAATTTTTGACACATAGGGATGTCAATTTGGATCAATGGGGGTTTGGGTCCAACCCGAAAATGACCTGACCCTAATCGGGTCAACCCGACACGAATAATAAACCGGTTGAATTCTCTGACTTGAACCTAACTCAAAAAATATTCGTGTCATCTCAAATCCGGATTTTTTGAGTCGATGTCGAGTCGTGTTGGCATATCAGGTCAATTTTTGACACCTCTAAGTCACTGTAAGTTGCGATCTCATTTTTGTCTTCTCAGCTAGCTCTTATTTTGACTGTATCGCGAGGGTTCGATCACGAAGTAGATGGCTTTGGACGAAACAGATAGGGGGAGGGAAATGCAAGGGTTTTAGGGAGAGAGGATTGACGTAGGCAAAGAATATTATTAATTTAAATTTATTTAAGTTATTTTTTTTAATTTACTTGATTAATAGTTAATAAATAGTTAAAATCTTATCTGATTAACTATAATTAAATAAATTATATTTATTTTTAATTAGTAATTAATAAAAAATAATTATTAATTTTTTAATTTTTCATTAAATTTATAATGATTAATATAATTAATAATTAATTATTTTTTCTTTATAATTGTTAAACTTCTATTTAATAACTAACTAATAAAATTTATATTAATAATTAAGTAGTTTAATAAATATATAATTATTAATTATCATAATTTGAAATAAAATATTAATTGAATTTAAGATGCCAGTAGATCTTGATTATTTTAAAATGTTTTAAGGAATCAAATTTATATGATTTACTAAATCCTACCATGATTTGTTGTTAATCTAACAATTATTATAGATTTTTAAATCCTGATATAAATTGACAAACAATTTCAGAGGATTTAATAGGATGTACTAAATCCATTGCCAAATTGTTTTTGGGATTTAACCCTTTCCGGATTTACTAAATATGTATTTATAGGATTTATTAAATCCTACTAATTTAAATCTCACCATTGTCATACAGCCCGTTAGAGTTCCTTTTCTTGTTTTTATGGACCCTTGGGTCATTCCCATATTTGTTGCTTATACATCTACGAATTGAAGTATTAGGCTTACTAATAAAAGCCCAGAAAAGTCTGGCCCTTAGAGGACCTCTCGAGTTGGATGAAATATGAAAACCAGGACCATCATTAGAGGTAGGTTGGCATAATTTACTCCAGTTTACATAATGTAAGCCACGGTCATTGTTGTCCTTACTCCACAAAAACTTGCATTTTGATTCAAAGACAGAGAGAACTTCCTTTGGAACATCCGTTATATGTTATCAAATGCATTGGCAACGTGAAGTAGGCAGAGTTGATTAAAGTAATTCTCCCCGCAAGAGAAAGATGATGAGCAGTGGCTTTAGTTCATAGTTTGTTGAAGCCATTCTTTCAGAAATTTCCTTAAAGCAAGCCGACTTCCAAGATACTCTATCTCTTCCACAGTATTGAACTTCTTACTTTTGGACAACCTGCATTTTTTCCTGTTGTGAGTGACTTTGCGAAATATAACAAAAGATTTTTCTGCATTTATAGCTTGGCTCATCCAACCACAATAGCTTTTAAGAATCTTTATAATACATCTACTTGCATCATTAGAAGTTTTGGAGAATATTAGGATAGCATCAGTGTAGAGTATGCGAGGGCTGTCATTGTTGAGCCAAATTGCAATATGCCGAGCATTCTAAGCAAAGGCAAGGGTTAATCATTCAGAGCACATAATGAACAAGGTGATACCGGACATTCTTGTCTGAAGCAACAATTTAATCTTATCCATCTCGATCTTCTACCATTACTAAAAACAACAAATTTTGGGTTGCTAACACATTGGACAATCCATCTTATAAATTTATCCGAGAATCCCATCTTCTAAATCATCACTTGAAGTGAGGACCAACACATCTATCATAAGCTGGTTGCATATCAATTTTAAGGGCCATAAGACCAGACATTGCCTTTGACTTCTTGAGCTTGTTGAAAATCTCTCGGGCCAATAAACAGTTGAATGCTGAATGCTCCTCTGAAATAATTTTGAGCAGAATGCCTTTAGATCTATTCACAAGCACTTTGGCAATAACTTTAGAAATTGTCTGTCATAGATTGATCGACTCAAATTTAGAAGGCAAATTAGCATTTTTTTTAATTTATGGATTAAAACGATAAGTGTATCTTTCCAGCTGTCGAGCATAGATACTAAACGTCCAGTTTCACAATATGCCAAAAATACTCAAAAAATGCTGCAGTGATCCCACTGGCTCAGGTGAGTGATTCAACCCCATGGAATGGATAGCTTTCCAAATCTCCTCTTCTGTAATATCAGAACACAGAAAGCTGCTGAATTTACTTATATTGTGGCAGATGGCCTCAAAACTAGGCCAATTAGAGAAACCAGACACGTTAGAATTCCATTTCGTTTGGAAGAACGGAGAGAAGATCTCAACAATTTTGTCTCTGTCCACAATGGTTTTGATTCTCTTGAAACTCCTCCCGAGACAACAGTATTGAGAGTTAAATCACCCTCATTAAGCCATCTAGTCTTCGCCGTTGTTTCCACCAAGATGAAATACTTGCAAAAGTGACATTAAAATCATGGACTAAAGATCTGCGCTGGCTTTCATTCTCTACACTGACCCTCTCGTTGGTACATTCCATTAGCTGGAGTTTGCTGATTTTGGATTCCAGTATGAGTACAAATTTATTAAACTCGCTCATCTATTCTTACTCCAGAAGAAAAGGACCTTCAGTGCTCTGCTGCATTTATGATAAAGGTTAGCATCAGCCAATCCAAAATCATTTCTGTTCCATTTATGTTGAACGATATGTCAAACTTATGGATAGAACAGCCACACGTCCTCAAATCTGATCCACGGATCACTTGACTGCGAAGACTGTGAGTCCAAAGATGGTAGAATGGTGCTGTGGTCTGAAGCTTTGCAAAGGAGATGTTGGACTTTTGCATGCGGAGCAATCATAAGGCTTTAAGAATTTGCCAGGAGCCTTTCATGAAGGACCCAAATTTTACTGTTGCCAACTTTATTAATCGACCAAGTAAACCGAGGCCCCAAAAAACCGGGATCTTGCAGATCATTATGCATAATGAATTCCTCCATCTCTTGTACCCCCAAAGATTATCTAAAGGGTTTGCCACCTTACTTATTCTCTTGAGCAAGAATACAATAGAAAGTTTTACCAACGAATGCTGGAATCGAGTTATCCATATCTCTAGCGAGAAGAGAATATAATTCTCACATAACAAGGTAATCCTTATTGGCCTAAACGATCATGATATGATTGTTATCCTGGAAATTTGCATCCCTTATGATACATTGATCACAAGCAGCAATAATTTGGAAACTAATGTATTGCACACGTCAAAGGGCAACAATACTTCTAGATTTATCTTGAGCGGCTGGTGGAAACAGTGTTGTTAAAGCACAAAATATAATGCGATGCACAAGGCTTTATATTTGCTTCAAAGCGCACAACTCAGAGTGAAACAACGCTTCTATTAATTAAATTGCTAATAAATTATACAAAACTATTCATTAATAATTATAAAATATAAATTATGCTTAAAAGTTGATATAAAATAGAATATAAGCGTGGTACAATACATAACTTGAAGACAAATATTGAGAGTAAATATATAAATTAAAATTTCAAGCAATTTCTAATAGTTTGTTGCAATCATTAAAAACTTAAAAATTATAAAGAAATGACTACAAATTAATTTTAGCCCTTCTAAGCATGCTTTAGCGAAGTGAATCTACCTTCACGCGCTTCACTTTGCTTTGCTTGTGAAACACACTTTTAAAAACATTGGGTGGATGTGATATCATTGTCTTCTAGTCAAATTATAAATATCCTTCTGGCTTAGCTCTTTAGACTTAGATTCAAGGAGGCCCACAATGGCAATTTTATAATTTCCAATAAGTTTGGAGAACATTACCAGCTGCCTTCTTCCTGACCCCACTTTACTTCCAAAATAAAAATGGTGCATTGGTGAAGGGTACATATCCCAGCTGTCGGAGGCTTCTATTGGGTGTTTTTTTTTCCTTTTTACGTGGAGTTTTGGGTCCAATATGAAGCAATTCTTTATGAAAATGAGCTTTTAAAACTCTATCCTTTTCAAACATAATTTTGGTAGACTTCTGTCGCTCCATGCCAGAAGACATAGCTTCGTGGTTGTTGATTCCATCACATTGGTATTGTTATCCCCAGAATTGGGAGCCAAACATTCCATATTCACCTGCAAAGGCTTATCGGTAGATTTAGGTATTTGCTATTCATTCTCAGCATCCAGACTTCTTGGACTGTTGCTCGAAGTTTCCATGCACACTGTTTCTCCATTCTTGTTCTTTCCTCTGTCACGCCTCTTAATCGAAGATCTGATATATTTCAAGAAGTTGGCAGTGGCAGTAGAGTTTGAAATACTTTCCCTATGCCTTAATTCACCGTCATCACTGCACATTGCCGCATAACAGTCCATCAAACTTAACAGAGCCATTCAGTGCCCCTTCTCAAGCCACTCAGTATCTTGATGAGTCCCTCCGACCTCCATCTTAGAAAACAATGTTCCGCAAGCATATGGCTGCAATCTTATTCCTTCCCTTGGCAGCTTTCTTTCAAGAAATTCGGAAAGCTTCAGATCATTAGACACATTCAAACCATCAAGCTCCATTTTTGGCTTCATTTTGAGGTCATTACTCTTTTCCTTAGGATCCTAGGATCTAGCTCTAGGGGTTCCTATTGACTATCTTAGAAAACTAGTATTGGAATCCATTCCCTTAGAAACTCCAGTCACTTCTTATTTCTCTTGTGATATCTGACATTAATGATCTCAAAACCATCGTCGTATGGTCGAGTGGTTAAGGATTATCATGTGGAGACTCAAGGAGAAGTTCTCAATAGGACCTCAAGTCCTAAGAAAACCTCTTCAGGACTTCATCGTCACACACACACACACAAAATGCACAAAATTCACTAAGTTGCACATGATCGGACTAGAATTGAGCTTAAAGAATGGGTGAAAATGCGAACTTCTCCGGACGACCTTCGATGAAAAAATGGACCGCGCCAATGCTTTCGGGAGATCAATTTTAGCTAAGAAAGACACCTATATTGTCATAATTCTGCACAAGAGAAAATTGCGTGCAAATTGATGAATTCGTCAAAACGACATTCGATGACAAAACGGACCACGCCAACGCGTCTGAAACGTCAGAATTACCTAAAAATGATATCTATTTTGTTATGTTGTGACGTACGAATAAAATGTACAAATTAAATTTTTATTTTTGAAATATTAAAAACNAGGTGAAAATGCGAACTTTTCCGGACGACCTTCGATGAAAAAATGGACCGCGCCAACGCTTTCGGGAGATCAATTTTAGCTAGGAAAGACACCTATATTGTCATAATTCTGCACAAGAGAAAATTGCGTGCAAATTGATGAATTCGTCAAAACGACATTCGATGACAAAACGGACCTTAGATTTATTTCGTCAAAACGACATTAGATTTGTCAAAACGACATTAGATTTGCCACTAAAGGGGCAAATCTATTTTGTTATGTTGTGACGTACGAATAAAATGTACAAATTAAATTTTTATTTTTGAAATATTAAAAACTTTTATATTTATATTATTACTTATAATATTAAAATTATAATCCTAAACCCTATTAAACCCCCTTACCCACACATTTATCTCTTCATTCGACCTATCCGACAGCTCGATCCCGCAACACTCGTCTCGCCCCCTCTCGTGCCCTAGCTCCCGTGACTTTTTCACGCGGCGATCTCCCCCCTCCTCTCTACTCTTCTCCTTCCTCGCGTGGCCGCTCGACCGCTTAACTCTCCAATCCTGGGAGCTTGACTGGCCGACCCTTCTCCTTCTCGAGGCTTTATTTTCTCTTCCTTTATGGTGACGATTCACTCCCGCTGTTTTATTCGACCACAAAATGGTGGTAGGTGGCGGTTCCCCCCTTCATCTCTGCCTATAAAAAAGCTTCCTAAAGTATTGTNAGAGCTTGACTGGCCGACCCTTCTCCTTCTCGAGGCTTTATTTTCTCCTCCTTTATGGTGACGATTCACTCCCGCTATTTTATTCGACCACAAAATGGTGGTAGGCGGCGGTTCCCCCCTTCATCTCTGCCTATAAAAAAGCTTCCTAAAGTATTGTTTTGGGTTGTTGAAAATTTTGNTCATTATGCATAATGAATTCCTCCATCTCTTGTACCCCCAAAGATTATCTAAAGGGTTTGCCACCTTACTTATTCTCTTGAGCAAGAATACAATAGAAAGTTTTACCAACGAATGCTGGAATCGAGTTATCCATATCTCTAGCGAGAAGAGAATATAATTCTCACATAACAAGGTAATCCTTATTGGCCTAAACGATCATGATATGATTGTTATCCTGGAAATTTGCATCCCTTATGATACATTGATCACAAGCAGCAATAATTTGGAAACTAATGTATTGCACACGTCAAAGGGCAACAATACTTCTAGATTTATCTTGAGCGGCTGGTGGAAACAGTGTTGTTAAAGCACAAAATATAATGCGATGCACAAGGCTTTATATTTGCTTCAAAGCGCACAACTCAGAGTGAAACAACGCTTCTATTAATTAAATTGCTAATAAATTATACAAAACTATTCATTAATAATTATAAAATATAAATTATGCTTAAAAGTTGATATAAAATAGAATATAAGCGTGGTACAATACATAACTTGAAGACAAATATTGAGAGTAAATATATAAATTAAAATTTCAAGCAATTTCTAATAGTTTGTTGCAATCATTAAAAACTTAAAAATTATAAAGAAATGACTACAAATTAATTTTAGCCCTTCTAAGCATGCTTTAGCGAAGTGAATCTACCTTCACGCGCTTCACTTTGCTTTGCTTGTGAAACACACTTTTAAAAACATTGGGTGGATGTGATATCATTGTCTTCTAGTCAAATTATAAATATCCTTCTGGCTTAGCTCTTTAGACTTAGATTCAAGGAGGCCCATAATGGCAATTTTATAATTTCCAATAAGTTTGGAGAACATTACCAGCTGCCTTCTTCCTGACCCCACTTTACTTCCAAAATAAAAATGGTGCATTGGTGAAGGGTACATATCCCAGCTGTCGGAGGCTTCTATTGGGTGTTTTTTTTTCCTTTTTACGTGGAGTTTTGGGTCCAATATGAAGCAATTCTTTATGAAAATGAGCTTTTAAAACTCTATCCTTTTCAAACATAATTTTGGTAGACTTCTGTCGCTCCATGCCAGAAGACATAGCTTCGTGGTTGTTGATTCCATCACATTGGTATTGTTATCCCCAGAATTGGGAGCCAAACATTCCATATTCACCTGCAAAGGCTTATCGGTAGATTTAGGTATTTGCTATTCATTCTCAGCATCCAGACTTCTTGGACTGTTGCTCGAAATTTCCATGCACACTGTTTCTCCATTCTTGTTCTTTCCTCTGTCACGCCTCTTAATCGAAGATCTGATATATTTCAAGAAGTTGGCAGTGGCAGTAGAGTTTGAAATACTTTCCCTATGCCTTAATTCACCGTCATCACTGCACATTGCCGCATAACAGTCCATCAAACTTAACAGAGCCATTCAGTGCCCCTTCTCAAGCCACTCAGTATCTTGATGAGTCCCTCCGACCTCCATCTTAGAAAACAATGTTCCGCAAGCATATGGCTGCAATCTTATTCCTTCCCTTGGCAGCTTTCTTTCAAGAAATTCGGAAAGCTTCAGATCATTAGACACATTCAAACCATCAAGCTCCATTTTTGGCTTCATTTTGAGGTCATTACTCTTTTCCTTAGGATCCTAGGATCTAGCTCTAGGGGTTCCTATTGACTATCTTAGAAAACTAGTATTGGAATCCATTCCCTTAGAAACTCCAGTCACTTCTTATTTCTCTTGTGATATCTGACATTAATGATCTCAAAACCATCGTCGTATGGTCGAGTGGTTAAGGATTATCATGTGGAGACTCAAGGAGAAGTTCTCAATAGGACCTCAAGTCCTAAGAAAACCTCTTCAGGACTTCATCGTTACACACACACACACAAAATGCACAAAATTCACTAAGTTGCACATGATCGGACTAGAATTGAGCTTAAAGAATAGGTGAAAATGCGAACTTTTCCGGACGACCTTCGATGAAAAAATGGACCGCGCCAACGCTTTCGGGAGATCAATTTTAGCTAGGAAAGACACCTATATTGTCATAATTCTGCACAAGAGAAAATTGCGTGCAAATTGATGAATTCGTCAAAACGACATTCGATGACAAAACGGACCTTAGATTTATTTCGTCAAAACGACATTAGATTTGTCAAAACGACATTAGATTTGCCACTAAAGGGGCAAATCTATTTTGTTATGTTGTGACGTACGAATAAAATGTACAAATTAAATTTTTATTTTTGAAATATTAAAAACTTTTATATTTATATTATTACTTATAATATTAAAATTATAATCCTAAACCCTATTAAACCCCCTTACCCACACATTTATCTCTTCATTCGACCTATCCGACAGCTCGATCCCGCAACACTCGTCTCGCCCCCTCTCGTGCCCTAGCTCCCGTGACTTTTTCACGCGGCGATCTCCCCCCTCCTCTCTACTCTTCTCCTTCCTCGCGTGGCCGCTCGACCGCTTAACTCTCCAATCCTGGGAGCTTGACTGGCCGACCCTTCTCCTTCTCGAGGCTTTATTTTCTCTTCCTTTATGGTGACGATTCACTCCCGCTGTTTTATTCGACCACAAAATGGTGGTAGGTGGCGGTTCCCCCCTTCATCTCTGCCTATAAAAAAGCTTCCTAAAGTATTGTTTTGGGTTGTTGAAAATTTTGAGAGGGAAAGGAAGGCTATGATTGTTTTGCTAGTTGTCGTTTAAGGCTCTTTGGGGGAGGCTCTGCCGAAATTCCTTCTCGGGTAGGTTCTTGTGTGTTGGTGTGTTCGTTAGTTGCTGTTTCTCGAAGTTTTTAGAAGGAGGATTTTTGTAGGTGGTGTTTTCTTGAATCTGTCTTACAGTTTTGCTTTGAGTCTGCATTAAGAGGTATTTCTCTTCTTTCTTCTAATCTGCATCATTTCGGATGACATCTAAAAGTATTTTTTTTCTCTTCTAAAGCATGTGAAGATAAGGTTTAGGCCTGTTTTAAGATCTAGTCTTGGATACTTGCTAGAATTAGTACAAATGAAGCATAATATGGATTTTTTTTCTCTTCTTCTGCTAAAAAATGCATGATAGATAGAATTTTGGAACATTACGGTTGTTGTCATGAGATGATAGTTGCCTATTTGAGATACATGCTAAATGAAATGTTGGTTCAAGACTTGGTTCTTAAGCTTTTTATTATTATCACCCATATTCAAATATACGTTGAAATTCACTTATACTTATATGTTCCCTGTCGTTGTTCAAAGTATATGCTGGATGCAAATTTTGGGTTTTTAAGTTTTGTGGAATTTGATTCTTGGTGGCTCTTTTTTGGCCCATTTGGTGGGCTTGATTTTTTTTAGCTCTTTAAGGTTGGACTTATAGCTAAAAAATGTTTCTCTGATTTCCCCATATGGATGGGTTCGGTTTTGGCTCTTTTAGGTTGAATTCATGCTGGAAATGCTGATCTGTTTTCCCCATTTGATGGGTGCGGTTTTAGCTTAAATTATATTCTTTTCTTTAGACTTTATGTTGGGTTTAATTTGGTTTGAGAGAAGGAATTGGTTTGTCTCAAAAATTTATTTGTAATTGGCTTTCTTTTGCTGGGTATAGTTGAGCTAAAATTGTATTCTGATTTGCCTCTATGCTGGGCTCGGTTTGCCCCCTGTATTGGACCCGGTTTGCCCCTTTAGTGGGCTCGGTTTGGCTCCTTTTGGGATTGTGTTTTAGCTGGAATTCCTTTCTGTTTTAGCCGCTTTGGTTGGCTCGATTTAGCCCTTTGCTGGGCTCGGTTTGGTTGGAAGATTTTCATATAACGTTCCTCCTGAGATTTTTATTAGTAATCAAGTTTGTCATCCCAAAATTCATGATTTCAATATCTACTTCTATATGGGAATGTTTGATATAAATGGATCAATTCACTATCATGTCTTGCTCAATAAAAATGGTTTTAATCTAGATAGTTTATGTGTGTTTGTTCATTCACTCTCTTATGTAGATCAAAGGAGTACAATGGTAATATTTGTGGTGGCTTTCCTTTTGGTGTGAAGCCGGTTTAGTGGTTTTGGTCTGCTGCCTTTACCCGTGAGCATCCTAGTTGGTTTTCTTTTGTCCTGTTTGGATGTTCTCTACTGCCTCTGGCCGTGAGCCTTACTGTTGTGATTCCTTGGTTTGTGTCGTGGTTGGTTTGGGGGCTTGGTTTTCTCCTCGTTGCCTCTGGCCGTGAGCCTTACTGTTATGGTTTGTGTCGTGGTTGGTTTGGGTTTAGTTTTCTCCTTATTTCCCCTAGCTGTGAACTTTCACTTGTGGCTCTTTTATGTTGAATATGGTTGGTTCAAGCTTGGCTTTCTCCTTGTTGCCCCTACCCGTGGGTTTTTTTCCTATTTCTTGTCCTAAATCGTGGGCTTATATTGGAGCTTGGTTATGCATTTCCCGGTTTCTACCTGTTGGCTTGTTGTAAGGTTCGGTTGTCCCTTTTCTTAGCCTTACCCGTGAGTTCTTATCTTCTTTCATGCCTTACCCGTGATCCTGTTGAGGATTATTTAGGTTCATTTTGCCCTGGCCGTGAGCACTTCTATATTTTTTAAATTGGTGTTACATTTATACAAAATGTGAAAAGCTTTTAATGAGGGGTAGATTGAATGAACTTGATATTGGCAGGATTTTTTTTTTTTGAAGTCCAGAAGGTTGCTCTCTATGGATTATTCTCCTTAATTTTTTGAAATATGAAATACTCTTATAGTTTCATTTCGGGAAAAAATAAAGTTGATATAAATTGGATGCATNGAAGTCCAGAAGGTTGCTCTCTATGGATTATTCTCCTTTATTTTTTGAAATATGAAATACTCTTATAGTTTCATTTCGGGAAAAAATAAAGTTGATATAAATTGGATGCATGAAAAGATTAGAAAACTCATAAAATTGTCATTTGAAAAGGATACCCTTTTTGGGTTGATCGAATTATAAAATTTGAGAAAATGATATCCTTTGGATTGATTCAAGGATCTTGGGCTCTCTTTTTCAGATCTTTTCGTCATAGTTTTGAGGGTTGCTTCACCCTTCATCCTTTCGATCTTTTGGGTGGATCAGTTCCTCCTCTCGAATCCCCATTTTTATTTTTTTTCCCTTGCTTTTTGGTTTGATTTTCAGTGCTTATGTCTGACACATAAGTGCTCATATATAGTTTTTTGCTATATATGAAACTATCAAGCAAGGTCGCAAATAGGTCGGTTTTTATTTTGGGGCTTAGGGCGATGATGACAAAGACACGTCGGTGGTAGGGCAGAATGATATTACATCCTACGACATCAGGACCCAATCCTGAGACCTGATAAACTGTAGGATGATAGTACCATTTACTGACACAAGACTAGCCGGGGACCTATATCTTCTTAGGTTGTTGGCGGTCCTACGCCCGACGACGTGATCTACTCGTGCACGACTATACTTTTCAAAACTGATAAGAACAGACATGATAAGAATAGATACAATATTTATAAAAATATTTTCACTACAAAATTGATAAAATTTTATTTTTATATGCTTGAAATCTATGTGCATGCTAATATATAAATTTAAAATGTGTTACAACTTGGTTGTCCACTTGTTGATTACCGATACCGAGCTAAGGAGTACCCTCCTAAGTTAGGTTTAATAAGATACCCTTTTAGTTGAATGGCGGGTTCTATATATCCAGGTGACCGATAGTAGCATTTGACGTCTCTCGAGTACAAACATATTATATTTGAGCCTCGCCCCGACCCGAGTGTTTGCAGATTTTTTGTATGTTTTATTGAAATTTTTGGGCAAAGCACTCGTAGTCCTTTNTACCGATAGTAGCATTTGACGTCTCTCGAGTACAAACATATTATATTTGAGCCTCTCCCCGACCCGAGTGTTTGCAGATTTTTTGTATGTTTTATTGAAATTTTTGGGCAAAGCACTCGTAGTCCTTTTTACGGGATCTTCTCAAGATTTTGATAATTTTCTTAGAATTGTCATTTGTAGATTTTCCCGAGTTTTTCGTCGTAGGTCATTTGTCGATTCGCTCGAGTTTTCCAAGTAATGTTTCTTTTGTTTATACAATATATACTAGCTCTTTTAAAGGAGCAGCAGACCTCCCAAATATACATGTTTAATTTACATTACAGCATTTTACTNATAGTTTTTCGTCGTAGGTCATTTGTCAATTCGCTCGAGTTTTCCAAGTAATGTTTCTTTTGTTTATACAATGTATACTAGCTCTTTTAAAGGAGCAGCAGACCTCCCAAATATACATGTTTAATTTACATTACAGCATTTTACTTCACAGCATATTGTATTGTTCTTCTTCTTTATTGTACGTTCTACTGTTCTTTTCTTTTATATTGCATGTTTTATTGTTTTATTATATATTATACCTTAGAATAGGAGGTCATTAGTTAGTTTTATAGGAGGTACCCGACAGTAGAGTGTTGACTAAACATTTGCATANATTCTACTGTTCTTTTCTTTTATATTGCATGTTTTATTGTTTTATTATATATTATACTTTAGAATAGGAGGTCATTAGTTAGTTTTATAGGAGGTACCCGACAGTAGAGTGTTGACTAAACATTTGCATATATCTTTAAAATTAACATCGAATCTGGAGGTGTCACGAAGAGGAGCTTGGAGCAAATACCGTGGGCAGCACAATGAGGAAATTCAAAAGAGCAACGTCAAAACAAATTCATATCACTAAACACTTTTCTTAGTTTAAATAATAGCCCATAGAATTTCGATGTGGTTTGTCTAGCGCAACATAAACCCTCACATATCACTTTTAGGCTTTTGTATAACCCTGTTGTGCAATAATAAGTCCTAACACTTTAGAATTCTGTGGTTACTGTACGGTACAGTGTAAATCCTTCTATCTGCACGATCAAATATCGTGCGAACATAAGTTCTAAATTCTAAATGAATTGCAGGATTAAACATTAAATAACATCATTTCAAAGATATAAAGCCAAACAATAGGATAGTTGGGAGGTCACCGTGGTTTTCCTCAGATCTGTGATATCCCCTACTCTTCATTCCTTTGGATTTCTTAAAAAAATTGTTCCTGTTTGAGCCACTCACATTTGATTTTTTCATGTCCAATCATGGAAACTTAAATTTTGAAATTTCAAAGGCAAAACCACTGATCTTAATCGAGAGTTTTCTTAAGTGATCCCGGTCATTTGAGATATAATTAACTATATGGGTTTGCCTCTATAGTGAACTTGAAACCCAAGTAAAATAAGCTCTATCTAATTCTTATATTAGGTAGGGGAACTTGCTGGTTTTATATAAAAATATTTCGCAGACCAAACGAATGTCACAAATTCTTTAGTTTAGGTGATTGAGTCTACTACAAGTGATATGTTTATTTTTCGGGATAAGTATGTTACTTGTGGTATTGCGCTCAGTTATCCAAATTATTCAATATGTGATACTCGTTTTGTCTCATCTCTTTTCAAAAATTAAAAATATTACTTTCAAAAATCAAAATCACATATTTATATTTAAAATTATCTTTATGTTTACAAAAATTATCTTTTTTCCAAAACAAAACAGAAAATTAAAACGGCCGACATCCATAGCAGCCCCTTCGCTAGAAGCTTTACGGTNTATCAAAATCACATATTTATATTTAAAATTATCTTCATGTTTACAAAAATTATCCTTTTTCCAAAACAAAACAGAAAATTAAAACGGCCGACATCCATAGCAGCCCCTTCGCTAGAAGCTTTACGATTTTCTTTGCATCCTGTGTCCCCCACCCGAGGCTTCCCAGAACCACCTCTAGTGATATTCTCATCCTTCAGCAAGACTCCACGCTCTACCTCACCAACTCCCTTGCTTCAAGAGTCACTCTACCAATTTATTATGTCAGCAATATATGATACACTTTTGAATTTGATACAATCCGGAGCAAAATCGACACGATTCTCAACAGAAATTAGGGCAAAATAGATTTTTTTATTCCAATAATTCAAACAACTCAATGAAAATACGAAGATAAGCACCCACAGTTCGAGTGGTAGGTGATCTTTCCTGATTCAACAATTTGAGAGTAGGAAATCTCTCCCAACAACGAAAACTAGGACTCACAACTTATTTTTCTGCATAAACCTAACCTTAGACATNACAATATATGATACACTTTTGAATTTGATACAATCCGGAGCAAAATCGACACGATTTTCAACAGAAATTAGGGCAAAATAGATTTTTTTATTCCAATAATTCAAACAACTCAATGAAAATACGAAGATAAGCACTCACAGTTCGAGTGGTAGGTGATCTTTCCTGATTCAACAATTTGAGAGATAGGAAATCTCTCCCAACAACGAAAACTAGGACTCACAACTTATTTTTCTGCATAAACCTAACCTTAGACATAATAAGCCTATTTATATCCAACAACAATGATAATAAAATACTAAATTGTCCTTTGACGTACAAAAAAAAACCACCCCCAAAAGACACCTTATCCTCAAGGTAGAAAGAAATGAGAGTGCTTTGCCTCATCCCCCACTGTTGATTCTATTTTTTTAATTCTCCATTTCCTCGTTTTGCACTATGAGAACCTGTAATCTTCAATCCTTGTAATGGTATCCTGGGGTAAACTTCTTGTCACACCGAAAACATAACCCCTTGATTTGCTTCTCTCAAATCTCTGTCTTTGTAAGGCAGTTGAGTGCTGCTTTCGGTCGTGGTTCACTATTTCGTGTCCCGTGCAACTTCCTTTTGGACTTTCACTCTCTNCATTCTCCATTTCCTCGTTTTGCACTATGAGAACCTGTAATCTTCAATCCTTGTAATGGTATTCTGGGGTAAACTTCTTGTTACACCGAAAACATAACCCCTTGATTTGCTTCTCTCAAATCTCTGTCTTTGTAAGGCGGTTGAGTGCTGCTTTCGGTCGTGGTTCACTATTTCGTGTCCCGTGCAACTTCCTTTTGGACTTTCACTCTCTGAACTTTTGGTATCATTGTGGTTGTAGCAGTTCCATATGTCGCTCCATCTGTGTTACTCTGGTTAGCTTTCTTCATCTGGTTCTTTTCTTTCACTATCTTTGCTAGCACTGTCATCTCCTTAAATCTCCGCAGTTAGTGTTGCTCATATGTCGGGCTGCAAGCTCTTCATGAAATTTCCCCTTAGTTTTGCTTCAAAAATCGCCCATAGTCGTCTCTACAATAATTCAAATTTCTTCCTATATTCCATGTTTGTCCCCTCCCGAGTCAAGACATAAAATTGCTTGTATAGGTCTCCTTTCTGAATGGCTCGAAACCGTTCCAACAAACAATTCTTAAATTCATTCCACAAACGAATCGGGTAGCTAGCCTCCCTCCACTGAAACCAGGCTGAGGCTTTTCCTTCCAAACACATTCGTGCCGCTATAAGCTTCTCCTCTTTATCTAACCCATTCACCGCGANCAATTCATTCCACAAACGAATCGGGTAGCTAGCCTCCCTCCACTGAAACCAGACTGAGGCTTTTCCTTCCAAACACATTCGTGCCGCTATAAGCTTCTCCTCTTTATCTAACCCATTCACCGCGAAGTATCGCTCCGCCCAATACACCCACCCATGCGCGTCTTCCTACTTGAAATTTGGTATCTTCAACTTCTTAACTCTAACATCTCCACCTAAATTTCTTATTCCTTTGTTGTTTTCTCCTATGTATGGAGGGTGAAACTTCCTACTTGGACTATAGCCATATACCCTCTCTATTTCTTCGTGCTCCTCTATACCACTGACATAATATCTTCTTCATATTTTGGCCCAACCACCATCAGAAATCTTAATTCCACCCTTAATTGGAACCCTGAGAGGATGTTCGTGATGGTGGATGTTTTCCTCTTGTTCCTCACCTTCGATCTTTTTTTCCTTGCGATCTTGCCACAAATTCTCCCGTCAAACTTTGGTTAGTGTTTGCAAATTGAGTTGTCGACGGGTTATTGGATTGCATCTCTATGCGTCTCTTCATCATTTCTCACATTTATTCTATGTTATTGAATTTGTTCTCTATTCAGTCTTTATGGAAGAAAACCTATTTTCCATGACATTGAACTTTTCTTCAACTTCCGATCTCAATTGCCCCACCTCTTCCTCTATTTTTTTTATCCAAATCGTCTATTTTCTTCACTATTATTTCTTCCTATTACCAGGGCATACTTGATCCCATATCTGGTCACTGACTTCTAAGGTCATGATTAGGGCGCACCCGATCCAGTGACAACCTTCCCCGTTCGTTCGGATCTAGTATGTTCGACCTGCAATACCTTCTTTTTCTCAAATAACTTTAATTGCGATCTTCTCCCAAGGCTTAGGTCATGACAGCAAGCCCTGAGCGCGACTCTAACGCATTGTTCGGTCACGAATGTGATAGGACATCGACAAGAAGATGGGTTTTCGGGCCTCTGTACCCCATGATGTCATTGTGGCTTTGCAGCTAGCTTGGCCAGTCACAAGGAAAGGTGTGTCTCCTTACTCTAAGTTGTGATCCCGTAGTCGTATCCCTACTAGCGACTGCTTCACGCGAGTACAGAGCAGAAGGAGATTAGTTTCGGTGCTAGATATACCGCGATTCTTCCCAATCGCGGTTGTTGTTCCAATAATGCGACTATTTCTCGAGGTGAAGTAACAAAATCATCGTATGCTAC
>JXCR01072276.1:0-13501 GCA_002079205.1 Phalaenopsis hybrid cultivar
GGTTGGAAAAGTTTTAACTTCACGAATATATGGTAGCTGGACCATTAAGAACCATCTGGGAGTATTTCCTAGTTTACAAGGTTAATAAAAGTTGAATATACCATAATCATATTGGGCTTGAATCTCTTTCTAGACTTTTTAGAAAAAGAAAAGAAAAATATTTCCAAAAGAGTGGCGAAAACAGACTTTTTGAAACCAGTGAAAGAATTGAGAAAAATAGAGCAGATATGTCAAGATGCAGATGGAAGTATTTAACTCGAAGATAAAGAAACTGAAGAAACAAATGTGTTATAAACGTTAACCCTTGTAAAGTCAACCAAGTGTTCCCTTATCAATGCTTGTGGAATAAGAATCCGCATCTTGCACACATCTTTGAAGTTTCGTATCTGCTTATAGAAATATTTGAAGAGGCTTGTTCTTGGTTGTTGGAATTATTTTGGATTCTACCAAAATTCTTCTTCTTGTATCTTGTGTTTATTATTATTCCTTTTTTTTTTTTTTTGGGAAATTTACGTACATACCACACAGTTATTATTATTATTCCTTTTTTTAGATTTACAAATATAACACCTAAAGTTTGATTCTTACATTTATAACATCTTGGTGCTATAAACTTATCCATAGGATGGTACATTTGACTTTTAAAAGTTAATAACAGTTGTATTTTTTATGTGATGTGTGCTTGTAAATATTAGAGTTTAGGTATAAGCTATGTAATATGGTATGTTTTTTTCATCTCTTTGGTTTCCTGTAAGATTTTCTTTAACATGCTAAATTGTTTCCTTTTCTGATCCCTACATCTTAAGTACGAGTGCAAAGAANCTGTAAGATTTTCTTTAACATGCTAAATTGTTTCCTTTTTTGATCCCTACATCTTAAGTACGAATGCAAAGAAAAATATTACTTCATCTATATTAGAAATTTAGAAAAGAATTCACTGGTAATGATCTAATGCAGGAATTGCTAAAGCTTGAGAGAATCCAAGAGGAGCTTTTAGGAAGGTTTGACCGCCAACCAACTTCTTTTGAGTGGGCAGCAGCAGCTGGACTCGATACAAAAACTCTTAGGCAGCGCCTAAACTATGGAACTCATTGCAAGGACAGGATGATCAAAAGCAACATAAGGCTTGTTATTTCGATTGCAAAAAATTTTCAAGGTGCAGGGATGAGCATCCAAGATCTTGTTCAGGTCTTATTATTACGTTATTTGAAGTGCATTACTTGTAACTATTTTTTGCGGCATTCATCTAAGTACTGTCTTCAATTTTGTCCATAGGAGGGATGTCGTGGATTGTTAAGGGGTGCTGAGAAGTTTGACGCTTCAAAAGGATTTAAATTTTCTACATATGCACATTGGTGGATTAGACAATTTGTTCGAAAATCTCTTTCTGATCAATCTAGAACAATACGGTTACCGGTAAGTTTTTTGCCATCTATAATTATTTTAGTAGTTTTGTTTTATGAAAAACATTGTGAAGAAATCTATAAAATCTTGATCGTTGGCATCCTGAGTTTTTATTAACCATACTATTTTTTTTCTTTGATTTATTTGTTTGGCTTGTCAACCATGAAGTGGTGATAATTGTCATTATATGATCAATGTTAGGTTTACCCTTAGTTAGGGGTTTATTTAAAATTCATGGTGCTGTTATTGTACTATGTAATAAGTATGATTTGTCATAAGTGAATTCCACTCTGAAGGGATGTGGACGGACTCTGATTTGACTAGCAGTTACTACAATGCACTCGGTTTGTAACCTGAGTAAAAATTACTACATGATTTAGGGAAAACCTCAGCTTGAAGTATCAAAAATATTAAATTTTAGCTAGAAATTATGTCATACTCAATCGTTATAATCCATGTGTTATTTTTGTAGTAGAATGTATAGAGGTCAACAAAACTATCTTGTTTGAATCATTTGTTTTATTCTCTACTATGTCTGTTTATTCTACTTTTCTTTTTTAGCTGGAGTATTTTTATTCTGCAATGTCTCTTGTCTTATTAGTTGTTGGGAAAGGAGTATAAATAAGGGCCAATTCTATCATGGATCTGAATATTGCATTGAAACCTTGAGCCATGGTTCACTTTATTGTCCACTCTATGAGATTTTCTGCCCATCTTTAAAATTTTCCTTGTTCCTCTCTTTTTAGCATTTTGTTTCTTCCCCCTTTGCTTGGAGCTCTTTCTGTCTTCCCAATCTTATCAGATATATTTAATATTACGTTAACTAGTATAACAGCATATTGGTCTTCTACAGATTATTGTAAACCTAACCTGTACATGCTTGCTTCCATCTATTTAGCCACCACTGCCCACCTTTGATTTGCCATCTTTTTATAAATTCCATAATTTTAATTGGCGTTTTTCTTATCCCCTCACTTAAAACAGCTTCTCTCTGTGTGTGCGCGCGCGTGTGGTGTGTGTGTGTGTGTGTGTGTGAGAGAGAGAGAGAGAGAGAGAGAGAGAGAGTATTACGGTGAAGTTCCTATAATCAAATTGTTCTTGCACCTCTGCCACTATTTGATCTCCGCTACTGCTTTTTTAACTGTATTTTTACTGATGTCTTGAACACTTCCTGCAACAACCATTTCAAACTAAATGGACTCGGCTTTCTCACTCCTCTTCCTTTTATTCCTATCGCGTGCTACTGATGTTAAATCTAGTTTATCCGAATCTTGTGTACAAGTCTTAGCTATGTTAACTTCCGTCCTGATGTTTTTCTTGCTATAAATTTCCAGTAATCTAATTGCCAATCTTATTTTTGTGTCTTTATGCCATTCCCTAAGCATTTAATTTACTCATAGCTACTTGATCTTGAATATGCACAACACCTTTCTTTTCTCAAGTTAATCATCTCTCACTTCATCCTTTGTACTTTTACCCCGCAACTAGCTTAATTACTCATTCAATCCAATTGATGCATTGTAGAAAAGGTTGTGAGAATTTAATTTTATTTTCTTGACAGTTTATAGTCATCTATATAGCTTATAATAAGTAGGAGAGAGGATTTTTTTTCTTCTAGAAGTGTTAAGATGAAAGCTTCATTTTAAAATGAAACTCTCTCAAAATTTGATTTTTTTTTTTGAAGTAAAAATATATTATTAATGAGATGATTAACGAAAAGGCTCTTAGAAAAAACAAAAGATTTAGAATAAAACTCTTACAAACTCATGGTAATCCTTAAAGTTAAATCATCTATTAAAACAATGTTTTGTTAACATTGTTTATCTATGTATTTATATTGCCACAATGAGAGTAAAATTTGCCTTTTTCAATAGACAGATTATACTTATAGAATTAAAAAGGTGAAATTGTAGAGTGAAAAATAATGATATAGCCAAAACCTAGTTGATTGAATTTCTAAAATATCTCTGGGATGAAGCAGTAGATGTCACTTATTCTGCAATTAATAGAGTTAATATATGATCGATTACAATCCATTATTTACCATATGAAATCTTGTAAGGGAAGAAACCAAATGTATCACATTTTTTTTTGTAGATGCAAGTAATTCCTATTGGAAAGTTAAAAAAGCAGTCTTAGTAAATTTGACCTGTCATGTGAAGAAGGAAAATTTCTAGGTTTTTCCCATCATAGTAAGGCATTCAGGGTGTTTATAGGAGAGCGTTGATTGTAGAAGAATCTATTCATGTTATATTTGATGAGTAAACTCAAGGACTACCTAAATTGAGAGATCTAGATGATGAAAAGATTGATAAATTATAAATTTTAAGCTTCAATTGATCTGAAGTTAGCAATGGTGACCCCCAACTCCAAAGTTGTCCGAGGAGTGGAGATAGGCCTCTAATCATCTTAAGGAATTAATTGCAAGTATTCAAGTTCAAGGCATAAGGACAAAAAATGCACTTAGAAATGAGTTTGCTCACTCAGCTTTCATATCTCTGATAGGATATTCCATTATTAATGAAGCTCAAAAAGATGAATATTGAATGAACACAATGCATGAGGTATTAAATCAATTTATTAGGAACGGTGTCTGGGAATTTGTATTTAGACCAAAGGATTCACATTTAATTGGGACAAATTGGGTATTAAAAAATAAGGCTAATGATTTAGAAACTATAGTTAGGAATAAGATTAGACTAGTTGCGCAAGGCTATAGTTAGGTTGAATGAATAGACTTCGAGGACTCATTCGCCTGTTGTTAGATTAGATGCTTAGACTAATTTTGGCATTCACATGTTACAAGGAACTTAAGCTATATTAGATGGATGCCAAAATGCATTACTAAATGGCGTAATAGAAGAAATGTTTGCTGAACAACAGCTGGGTTTTAATGAACAAATTCCTTTAAATTTTGTATATAAATTAAAGAAAATATTATGCGGGCTTAGGCACTTAGAGCTTGGTATAAAAGATTTATGTATGTGTGGTTAACCTTGGATTTAGTATAGGGAAGATAATGTTGGGGAGATATTCACTTCTCTAGATATATAAAAAACACAGATTTAAGAGATCCGAATCAAATGATTGAACAGAAGTGCACAAATAATAAACCTAGAAAACTGAACACAGATTTAATGTGGAAAAATCTGAAAATGGAAAAAAAAATTATGGAGGTACACCACAACAAGAAATTCACTATGAAATGAACAGATTAAACCATACTCAAATCTTCTCTACAATCCTAAAAAAAATGAACGCTTCTCTCTCGATCATACATAAAAATTATAGAAATGCACCCATAGAACTTCACATGCTCTTCTACACGCACCGTTCATTCTGTTTTTCGCCCTTTTTCATGCATTGCCAAGAGCTTCTCCAAATTCTGCATCAAGCACTTGAATGTCTAGATTGTTCAAACTATTTCTAGCGTCAGATGGTTTGTCTCAAGCGTCGAGTTTCCAGACACTCTGTTTCGAACACTTAATGAGTATATCTGGGCACGACTGCACGTGTCCTGGGCGATGGATTGTTTATGGCTCTATTTCAAAAGACATTCATCTGGGCTCTGGATCGCCCTCTCTGGCGATGGATCACCCATACTAGCCATGCGCTGGTGGGCCCTCTCTGGCGATGGGTCGCCCATACCTAACCAAGCGTTAGGTCGCTCAGTGCAGATGTAGGATTCAATTTTTCTGCCTAGATATATTCAACATCCACACATACAATATCCCACTTGAACATTGATCGAAATCTTCTCTAATCCAAACTTGCGTCATCTTCATAGTCATATACTATAATGTGGTTCACTCCCATTCACATCCTTCCTGAATTCTTACTGAAGCCAAACATATCTTTAATTTTTCAGTTGTAACCATCTTAGTCAACATATTCTCGTAGGATTTTGAGCTGTATGCATGTAATAATTCATTTTGAGAAATTGGATAAAATTTTTAGTGATCTAAAAAGTATCAAAAATTTCAGATTCTTCAGATTTTAACCAGTTTATGTTATAAAATTCTGTGTCAAAACGATCAATTTAATATATAATATTATGTATAAATTACAAATGGTTTCAAAGATATAAAACTTGAAAGTTATATGCTTAATTAATTTAATTAAACCTGATTATTTCCTAAACTTCCATACCCTTCTCCCCACCTACCTCTAACACCATTTATTCGTTGGTTTACTCGAATGGGGGCTTCCAAAGCCTTCGAGTNCTCCCCACCTACCTCTAACACCATTTATTCGTTGGTTTACTCGAATGGGGGCTTCCAAAGCCTTCGAGTTCTCCTCCATTTTCTCAATTCCCTTCCCTTATCCTCTCCCTCACAGCAGCGAATTGGTTATGCTTGACAGAGGAATCCGCGATAGCAATGAGGGTGAGCGGCGGTCTAGGAGCCGTAATTCACTGTAGGGAGTTTGAGGGAGAAATCTATGAGTTTCAACTCTTCTTTCATGCTAATTTCGGCATTCCCTTCCTCCCCTACCTCATTCCTCTTAGGCGAGGGAGCCCGTGACTCCAGCTACAGTGGTCGAGCCTACAAGCAGCTAGGTTTCCAGGATCTGGGATGAAATTAGTGAGTATTAAACTCTATTTCACGTTATTTGAGACATTCATTTTCTTCCTCTTGTTTCCATTTTGACGTATGCGACGAACAATGCATCTTTTTTGTTTCAAGTAGTCGTCGGAGGCTTCAAACTTACGTCGGAAGTGTTGTAAGTGGCTTGTTATAGGGGCTTTAGCATAAAATCAACAAAGGGAAGAAGAGATATGAAGTGTTAGGAAGAAGGGGGAAGAATTTTTAACAGCTTTAGAAAGGCGGACTTGTGGCTGGAGGCCTAATTGATGTAAGAAAGTTACTTTTGGGTTAAATCACTTTGAGCCAAAAATTATAAAAAATGAAATTGTTTATATATGAATGTTTTTATGTGCATGATCAGATGAGGATTTCATCATCTAACGGTACAGGCAGAGGACGTCAGTGTACTCGTGCCCTTAGAGATTTGCTACCACCTCAGACAATTGTGATGGTTAGATCATTAATTGCTGTGTCGACGGTATAACACTTGTAAAGGGGGAGTAATACCTCCCCAGACAACTGTGATGTTTACATTACTAATCACTATGCCAACAGGATAATATCAGCCGGGAGGCAGGTAAAAGTCTTTCTACCCTAGACAATTGCAATATATACATCGCTAACTACTGTGCCGACAGGATAATATCAATCAATGGGTGTTAGGTTTTGTTGATGGTGAATCCCACAAAGACAAATGTGTATGTAAAGAGTGTAAAATAAAGTAAAAATAAAATAAATTCTTATAAAATGTTGAATATTTTCATTTAGAAAAAGTCATTGATGCATGCATTAGCATATATAAGATNTTGGTGAATCCCACAAAGACAAATGTGTATGTAAAGAGTGTAAAATAAAGTAAAAATAAAGTAAATTCTTATAAAATGTTGAATATTTTCATTTAGAAAAAGTCATTGATGCATGCATTAGCATATATAAGATTTTTTATAAAAATATGTAAGATTAACATTTTCCAATATTTCTTATAAAGGTATGAAATACCAAAATGCATATTGAATTCTTTTCTTGGGTCTATGTAGTTTAGGAGTGTAATTACTCCTGCGTTATCTTTAGATAACTCATTATGTTATTTTAATATTATTTTTAGGGTTTAAAAATTTGAACAAGATGAATTGAAAAGGAGAAAATATGTATAGGAGTTNCGTTATCTTTAGATAACTCATTATGTTGTTTTAATATTATTTTTAGGGTTTAAAAATTTGAACAAGATGAATTGAAAAGGAGAAAATATGTATAGGAGTTGAATACAACAACTCAAATGGTACACTTTTCTACTTTTTAATTTTAATTTGTCTCTTTAATGATTTTTTCATGAATCTTTGAATATTAATCTGTTAGTTATAGAAATAGGATAACAGAGAATTTATTTCTATTACCCGACTATCTGTTCTCGTGTTTGTTCATTCTAAGTCTCGGACCAGGTCGTGACAAAAGTGGTATTAGCAAATGTTTAGATCAGAGCAGAGGCTTAGATTAAATAACATGAATCTTAATGAAAGAGCCAATAGGATAATTAGATTAAATTATAAATAATATTAATTAAAAATTATAATTAAGTCTAATTAAATTATATGATTGTTACTACAAAATTATGGATGATCTGGAGGAAGAGGTTAGAGATGAGAATGTAGAATCTGTTGTACCATAGAATGTCACGGTCAATGCTGGTGTATTATCTGATATGATGAATGTTGTGACTAGGTTTAAGAATTTTTAATCTCAAGCTAGTACCAGTGGAGGAGTACCAATGGATAAATACTTGAAGGTCTTTCAAGATATGAGACCACATTTGTTTTCTAGAGCAGGAGAGTCCGTGGAAGCTGAAAACTGGCTTTTGAGAGTGGAGAAGATTTTAGATTGATTGTCATGTCCACTAGAGAGAAGAGTTACCTTTGCCACTTTTGCTTTTGAGGGAGAAGCTGAGAAAGGGTGACAAGGACGGATGCATGAAAGGTTTGGAGGTAGAACCAACCACTTGGTGCAGTGAGACGAGTTTGTGAAAACCTTCAGATTGGTTTGTACCACGGTCAACTAGAAGACAGATGCAAGATAAATTCGTTAGGTTGGTGTAATGAGCTTGATCAGTTATGCAATACGAAACAGAATTTACTATGCTGTCAAAGTATGCACCCCAGTTGATTCCTAATGTAAAGGAGATGCCACAGTTTTTTTTTTGGATTGAAAGATTCAATATGACAACCCTAGTGCTAATTGGGATTGAATACTATTCAGTGCTAGAGGAAAGGGTTAGGCAGGTGGATATTGATTTCCAACAAGTTAGAAGCATAGAGACATGCATACGAATTTAGTATGACAACCGAGGTGAATAATTATATTTTTAAATTTTAGCAGTCTTATTTATTTCAGAATGTATGTTTTAATCATTGTATGTTCTAATTTAGTTAAATTTTTCATATTATTAGATAAAAAATATGCATGTGATGCATGATATATATGGTGGACATTCTATATAAGATAGATATGATATAAAATATATGCATAAGATAAGATATATGAATGATATGAGAGATGCTTAATATGATATGCATAATATTTAGTTGCACAATAGAGTATGTATGTTAGTAGATGCATAAAGATTTTTCAGAATAATATATGTGATGAAGAATAAAATAACTTGTATATGAATGCTTGTATGTGCATATTCGGAGGAGAATTTCTCCCCCTAATGGTACAAGCAGAGATGTCAGTGTACTTGCATGCGTAGAGTTTTTTTCTACCACTTCAGACAATTGTGATGGTTGTGCCGACAGAATAATATCTGTCAGAGGTGAGTAGACTAAAACTTACCTCCTCAGACAATTGTGTTTTTTGCATTCCTACCTGATGTGTCGATGGGGTAATATTGGTCAGGAGGCAAGTAAGAGTCTTTTCACTCTAGACAAATGTGATGCATACATCATCAAAGGTGTGTTAGGTTTTGTTGACTATGATCCTTACGAAGACAAATGTGTTTGTAAAGAGTATAAAATTAAGTAAAGTTAAAGTAAAGACATACAAAAGGTTGAGTATTTTCATTTAGAAAATGTCATTGATGCATGCATTAACATATATAAGATTTCTTATAAGAATATGAATGATTACTTTATTTCAGTATTTCTTATAAAGATATGAAAGACCAGAATGCATATTGAATTCTTTTTCTTGAGTTACTGTAGTTTAGAAGTGTGATTACTCCTAAATTATTTTTAGATAACTCATTATGTTGTTTTAATATTATTTTTAAGTTTTAAACATTTGAGCAAGGTGAATAGAAAATGAGGAAATTTGTGTAGGAGGTGAATACAATAACCCAAAAGGTACACATTTCTGCTTGTTAATTTTAATTATTTTCTTTAATGATTCTTTTATGAATTTTTGAATATTAACATGTTAGTGATAGAAATAGGATCTTATTTTATTAGAACTAAATAATCTTAATTTATTAGAACTAAATGAAAACATGACACTAAATAGGACGCAATGGAGAAAAAGGATCCATCTAGCTGACCCCACGTAATGGGATTAAGACTTTGTTGTTGTTGTTGTGATAGAAATAGGATAACGAAGAATTTATTTCTACCGTCTGATTATCTGTTCCCATCTTTATTAATTCCAAGCCCCGGGGATCGTGAAAATATCTCTTCAAGAATAACTATCCATCTTCTAGAGGAGAATGGATGAAGTGATACCTTAATTGAATGTGTTTCATCTTTGCATGAAAAACGACATGCTTAGCTAGATGAATAGCATTTTTATTGTCACTATGAAACATTTTAATTTCTTGCTCCTTGTCCAGTTCTGTTATGAAATTTGCATCCAAATCATCTTCTTGCTAGCCTTAGCGATGATAATGTATTCAACTTCAGTATTTAAAAATGCAACAATCTTTTGTGGCTTAGAAAACCAAACTCTCTGATATATTCTTCAAAGTGAAGATATAATATGTTGTAATTCTTCTACCATCACTATCCCCTGTTAGATCTGGATCTACATATCTTTGTAGATTAATCCCCAGACCTCCGAAATAAAGTGCCCTGCTAATTGTTTCTCTCAAGTATATGAGATTTCATTTCACCACCTTCCAATGATATTTTTTGAACTACCCCTGTGCCTACTAACTACTCCCACTGCATGTACAGTAATATATGGTCTCATACATATCATCGTATAGATCAAACTTCCAACTTCTGAAACTTGTGTAACTATTTTCTTTTGTGGTTGTTCTCTTTCAAACTTGGGTTGTAGTTCCTTAGATAACTTGAAGTGACTACGTACGAAGGTGCTATTGGTTTTGCCTCTCTCATGTTGAACCTGCGTAGGACCTTCCTAACATATTCTTATGTGAGACAATTTTACTGTATCTGCACTATTGCCTCTGCTGATTCTCATATTACGAATCTTCTTTTATTTGAAATAAATCATCCATCTCAAACTCCCTTGATAATCACTTTTTAAAATCTATAATCTTCTTCATATTTGTTCCTTCAATCAACATGTCATCTACGTACAATAGAATAATAGAAGCACGGTATAACAATTACCGACTTTTTTTATAAAACAATATTGATATGTTTTGACACTCTATATACCCACCATCTGACATAAATCTGTCAATATCTCCTACATCACTGTCTTATGGCCTGTTTCAATTCATAAAGCCTCTTCGTCAATCTGATGGTGGGTATATAGAGTGCTTGTCTAGATTCTTCCTCTATTTTGAATATTTAACACAAAATTTGAAATTTCATTGCTCACCTTCTTGTGGACTTCTTCATTCAACAGTAACCCCACAATTTTATCAAATTTTAGCTTCATATTACCTGAAGGGTTGATTGTCGTCCTGATTAGTTCATCCCACTATCAGACAATGATGATAAGATTAACAGTCCCCTGACCTTGTCATCGAATTTGATGTCCACAGAACACAACTAGTTTCTCACAATGTTAAAGTTATTCAAGTGCTCCACTACTAAACTGTCATTCACTATCTTCATATTGAATAATCTCTTTTTCAGAAAAATTTTATGTGAGGTCAAATGCTTCTCATACATCCTTGTTAATGCAACTATATGATCTGCCATAGCTTTCTCATTCACGATATTGAAAGCAATGGATGAGGAAAATGAAAGTCAGATCAAACCTAATGTTATATGATCAGACACTTCCTATTTTTCCAAAGTGATCAATTCAGGCTTTTTGCTGATTCTTTCTAGTAACAAATGCAATTTATTTTGATACAGTAAATCTTCAACTTGTATTTTCCTGAATGCAAACTTTGAACCATTGAAATTTTCCACCTTGTATATGGCTTCATCTGCCATTGCTCCTACTCGAATCAAAGATTTTTAGAAAAAATCCTGCTCTGATATCACTTATTGGGAGGATATTCACTTCTCTGGAATGGTAGAAAAATATCGATTTGAGAGATCTAAAACAAACAATTGAGTAGAAGCGCTCAAATAAGAAACCCAGAAAGTAGAACACAAATTTGAAGTGGAAAATCAAGAATAGGAAAAAACTACAGAGCCACTCCCCATGAAGAAATTCATCATAAAATGAGGAGAAATATATAAAGTGCACTACAATATTAACTGCATAAGGAATCGAGGCAACTAGCTTTCATATTCCTTGACCAATTTCTTACGATCCACACTTAAAAGCTTATAAACACTCATTATTATCCTATTTACTTAGCCATTCTTCCTATTTTTAGAATTTAAAAATTCTAAAAATTCTTCCTTATTTTTATTCATTGCCCTTAACTCTTTGTTGTCATTTTCTCTCTTCTCCTCTTATTATTCCCATAAATTTTGGGTAAGGCAGGGAGAGATCTTGAGGAGAAAACTTCAAGTGCTTGTTCAGGGTAAAATTTCTACCTTAGCTTTATTTCTCTCATGATTATCTTATGCTAACACTAAAACTCTCTTCCTATCTATATTTTGCCATACTTCCTTAAGATTATACATCCCGTGAAACATTGCGCTCTGGTATAGTCCCTAACGCTTCCCATCTTAACATAACCTGAGCATCTATCAACGTCCCTAGGTATATTTGCCCAACGATTGACTTAGGTNTCAGTGTACTTGCATGCGTAGAGTTTTTTTCTACCACTTCAGACAATTGTGATGGTTGTGCCGACAGAATAATATCTGTCAGAGGTGAGTAGACTAAAACTTACCTCCTCAGACAATTGTGTTTTTTGCATTCCTACCTGATGTGTCGATGGGGTAATATTGGTCAGGAGGCAAGTAAGAGTCTTTTCACTCTAGACAAATGTGATGCATACATCATCAAAGGTGTGTTAGGTTTTGTTGACTATGATCCTTATGAAGACAAATGTGTTTGTAATGAGTATAAAATTAAGTAAAGTTAAAGTAAAGGCATACAAAAGGTTGAGTATTTTCATTTAGAAAATGTCATTGATGCATGCATTAACATATATAAGATTTCTTATAAGAATATGAATGATTACTTTATTTCAGTATTACTTATAAAGATATGAAAGACCAGAATGCATATTGAATTCTTTTTCTTGGGTTACTGTAGTTTAGGAGTGTGATTACTCCTAAATTTTTTTTATATAACTCATTATGTTGTTTTAATATTATTTTTAAGTTTTAAACATTTGAACAAGATGAATAGAAAACGAGGAAATTTGTGTAGGAGGTGAATACAATAACCCAAAAGGTACACATTTCTGCTTGTTAATTTTAATTATTTTCTTTAATGATTCTTTTATGAACTTTTGAATATTAACATGTTAGTGATAGAAATAGGATCTTATTTTATTAGAACTAAATNACTCAATTATAGCTCATTTTCGTTCATATAATAAAGTAATCGAGCAAAGTTGAATAATTTTTTAAGTATTTGATTATTAAATGAAGCTTGAGGATATTGTTTCTTGATTTGTTTATCATTCTGGACATATCATTTGAAGCTTGTGAATAAGCTCGCTAAGTTGCTTGATTAAAATTCAATATTGTCATAAAATCTAATATAAATTATAAATAAAATTTTAATTAAATTTAAAAAAAATAATTTTATAATGAATTTAATATTAAATTAGTTATAAATAATAAAAAAACTAATTAAAAAATCTAATTAAAAAAAATTCAAGTTTTAACGGGAAGCTCCACATTAAATATAATTTAATGATATTGTAAGTTTTATGTGAACCTCATATTAATAAATAAATATACACATAAAACAAATAAATAAATCTACACCTTCAAATGACTATTATTTTACATCTTTTTCTTTATTTTTGACATCGCTTTGCTCAAATATCTCAAAAAATGGAAGATGTATTTTTAATACAAATATACATTGGGCCATACAAAATTAAAGTTAAAAAAAAAGGAAAGCAATAATACAATGACATAACTAAAGCAAAAAATATGGGCTTAAAGTTTATCCTTGATTNGGAAAGCAATAATACAATGACATAACTAAAGCAAAAAATATGGGCTTAAAGTTTATCCTTGATTTAA
>JXCR01072276.1:15093-35997 GCA_002079205.1 Phalaenopsis hybrid cultivar
TTTTTTTTTTGAGATTATAATATATTACTTTTTAATTGACAAATTAGACTACATATGCAATAAAATAATAACAAAAAATTAGGATCTATAGTTAGACAAAAAACCAGATATAAGTAAAAATATGCATCTCTAAAATTATAAACTTAATAATTAAAATATCAAAACATGTAAGAGAAAATAGACGTTAACCAATCTTCAATACACCTGAAATAGTAAACATTAAAATGAAGACACAACCAAATATTAATTATACATACTCGATGAATTTACTAAAGTATCTGTAATATCTTCTCTTAACTATATCATTTCTTGAACACCCTTCACATGGGTGTGTTGTAGCCATTCACAAAAAAATCTTTCTCGAGCAATGATTGACCTGCTCGATATTTGAATTCTTGTACAGATATGTATATTGGATTTTCATTAATGGACTTAAAATTAACATCTTCCCGAGATGGATATTTTCGTATAAAATTATATAGAGTTGTCGTTGTAATAACTATCTTTATCTATTTTTTGAAGAAATGTGTTGGCATATCTTGGAGTATGACCCACTTTTTCTTTCATACTCTGAATGATCTCGCAATAATACTCTGTAATGATGAGTATCTTTTGATGAAAAATTTATTCCTCTCTATAATCACTTGACTTCTTTGCTCAAAGTCAGGAAGATGGTACCTCGTATCGTGGAAAAATTTAAGAAACCATTTGCATGGGATATTCTGAATCAACGAGGTAATATTTTCTTGAATAATAACATTATTAATGCATCTCTTTACGTATAACACTTCAAATGCGATCATGAATATATTAACTGATTTGAGACATTAGAAATTTGTAGACACGCTGTCTAGTAACGAATTTAAAAATGTGATTATCATGAGCACTTCATTCTCATTCAGCTTCAAAACGTAAAACATATGTTGAAGTCACAAACTGTTAAAATATTTTTTTTTTGCAAATCTACAATTTCATATATATGCAATCTTGTCATTTTGCCAACGCGTGCATGTCATATGTATCAGTTGTTTCTATATAATCCTATTTAAAATATTTATTAGAATTATTCCTTTGTAAAACATTCATGCAAATTAAATAGATAAATAAATATCTTGAAGAATGAAATGTATCTTGTATCGGTACGCATTTCTCTTAGTGTATGCGCAAAATCAAGATCTATGGGTTTGACAATATTTTTTGTCATTCAAACCAAAGAGTTAACCCCAATATCAGAATATCTGTTAATTGTCTTTGTTGAGTTTTGAACCGCTTGAAAGCAGCACGAATGAACTCATTATGTGATATAATATATAAAGTGATAGTTAGTACTTCCTTGGGTATAAACTGGGACGATCCATGCACCCTATAATTATTCTGCAATTCGGACAGTATCTCCAAAAATTTTTCCTAGCATCCAAAACCTGCTATAAATTTTGCCTAGATGATCTTGGAGTAGGTCACTAATCTACTTACCACCCACAGATACACATACAGTGTCCTGTACAAATTTGTCTAATAGAACTCATTGATAAGACAAACTATAGTAGTCAGAATTATTGCTCGTTCCATTATCTCTAAAATTTTCTCTTTATTTGATGAGTCTTTCTGATTTTTTTATGCATACCAAAATATATTAAAAATAACAAGTTATGTTATAAGTGAACAATTATATAAATAAATTACGACTAGTGCAGAACATATATGCTAAAATGTCACATCAACACATCACAGGATATTGTTTAGCATGAAGTTTAAATTATTGCACATCAATGAAGAGAAAAAAATTTAAAAAACACAAATTAATTAAACTGATTGTTTAAAATTTATCGGAGCTAGAGAATCATATGCTCCGACACAATCGTCATTAAAGACTCCAATTTTGTTCGATCCTCTAGAAGTATTATGGCTAATAAAAGTGGAGTCCAATAGCTTCATGATTTCTGCCTCGATCGAGTATCCCTAGATAGTCGTGCAAGCACTGGATGTCATACTGGTGCAAGTCATGACGATCTATGAAATCTGCTTGAATATATGTTGGGCGTCAGCCTTCATTTTCATTTTACGTTTCTGTGTGGAGAGTGTGGGGCGCTTGGAATGNTGATCGAGTATCCCTAGATGGTCGTGCAAGCACTGGATGTCATACTGGTGCAAGTCATGACGATCTATGAAATCTGCTCGAATATATGTTGGGCGTCAGCCTTCATTTTCATTTTACGTTTCTGTGTGGAGAGTGTGGGGCGCTTGGAATGACTTGATTCACCTTGTTCTGGTGTTTCCTCTTAGACTCTATTTGAATGAGCATATTCGGGTTCATCTAAATTCCTGGGAAAGTCATGTGTTTTTGCCTAGACATTGGAGCCCGTGGCCACAACACCGAGCAACATAAAATCAAGTTTCTTTTCCAGCACGAGAAACCTTAAATTTTTTGGTATTGGGCAGAACCTACAATTGATAAAATCAAAGTTCAATAAATATGAGAATATAAAGAATCCATATAACATTTTCTATTTACTGAAATGTTTTATTTTCACCACTGAGAATCATCCACTGTTTCTTAACAAGATCTCAACCTAATCCAGTTATCATTCTCTTTAATTTCTTCCATAATTTCCATTCTTTTTTCAGTTGTTTTCCTTTGTTCTTTAATTGAGTTTTATCATACAATCTTATATTCTTTCATGAAAGTTTTTTATTATGTTTTGCCAACTTTCCTTATTGAAGTTTGTGATTGGTCTAATGTCAGTTTCGATCTCCTTCAAGCATCAATCACAGAATATGATCAGTCGATATACCACCTTTTTGGTTCCTCATCTGATGTATAATGTAGATAAAATTTTTTGAAAAAACAATATAATTATCTTAAAATTAAAAAAAAGTAATTATAAAAATTGAAACAAAAATTAAAAAATACAATAGATTAAATTAGAGTTTATTGAAATTAATTTATCAAATATTGTTCCATCCAAGATCACCAACTGTATCATGCAGACTTTAAAACCAGACAGTATCTATCGTTAACAATGTGATGCGTGCTTTATGACCAAGTAATATATGTGATTAACAGTGTCATGTATACTCTAAGATCAGGTAATATTTGTGGTTACCAGTATCATGTGTGGCAAGACTAGTTAGTGTATGTGGTTAACAATGTNATAAAAATTTTTAAAAAGAAAATATAATTATCTTAAAATTAAAAAAAAAAGTAATTATAAAAATTGAAACAAAAATTAAAAAACACAATAGATTGAATTAGAGTTTATTGAAATTAATTTATCAAATATTGTTCCATCCAAGATCACCAACTGTATCATGCAGACTTTAAAACCAGACAGTATCTATGGTTAACAATGTGATGCGTGCTTTATGACCAAGTAGTATATGTGATTAACAGTGTCATGTATACTCTAAGATCAGGTAATATTTGTGGTTACGAGTATCATGTGTGGCAAGACTAGTTAGTGTATGTGGTTAACAATGTAATGTGTGCTTTAAGATTAGGTAATATCTGTTATTAACAATGTCATATATGTTCTAAGATAAGGTAATATTTATGATTGACAGTGTCAAGTATAGTAAAATCTATGGTTATCAATGTCATTTATACTCTAATACTAGGTGTTACCTGTGGTTACCAGTGTCATGTGTGCTCTAAGACCCAAGTAGTATCTATGATTAACAGTGTCATGTGTGGTAAGCTTATGTAGTATCTGTGGTTGACAATGTGATGTGTGCTTTAAGAACAAGTAGCATCAGTGATTAAAAGTGTCACGTGTGCCCTAAGACTATGTAGTATCTGTGATCAACAGTATCATGTGGTAAGAGCGGGTAGTATCTATAGTTACCAGTGTCATGTTTGTTCTAAGTCCAGGTAGTATATGTGGTTAATAATGTCATGTGTGATCCAAGACTAGGTAGTATCCGTAGTTAACATTTTGATGTGTTCAAAGCCGTCAAAACCCACATTACATATATGAATGCATAATAGTTCGCTTGTTTGTGTGCAAAACATCAACTGAATTACTCCCAAAACCATTAGTTATCAATGCAAAACTACAATCAAAATCACTGTCAATGCCAGCCACAACTATTAATGCAAATCTACAACCAAGATCAGATTCAATTCCTACCAACAACCAACATTGTAAAATTAGACACACCCACAATCGACAACCAACAACTAATAGCCAACAGAGACTATCAAGCCACACCCACAACCCACGGACAGCAGAGACCACCACACCACAAAAAACTTGGTTCTTCATTACCAACAATTATGCAACATCTTAGACATTTAAGACAAGTACCAACAAAGATGAATCTATACTATCATGACAAGATCAATGAAGCCTATCATTCCACTACAATTTGTTTGGACGACCACCCAAATAACTATAGAGATTTCACTTCGAGTAGCGATATTAAATTCATAATTTTTATGTAATTCCAATAAAATAAAGCGTATCACTCCATCTTTTGGATTTGCACGAAACTTATAAGGAAGATTTACATGTACATGCATACTACTCAATTCATATGTATGTACATATCTAGCAAGTAAATTTCACTGTCACAACCAAAACTATAGCCACACTCATAGCATAGAAGAAACCGAGAACTTCTAAGACAACCACATAAGTAAAATGAGAACTACCAAATCTGAAATAGATATGAAAATCGAGAAGCCCCAAGATACAAACACATAAGTAAAATCTCATTCCAGTCTTTAGAGAAATATGCAGAGAGAAGGTGGCAATGAATACAGGGGAGAAGTGAAGAGGACCGCGATGTTCCCAACACCAAATGCCCGAAGCGAAGTCGTAGAGAAAGAGAAGAGGGGAGGGGTAATATTGAGGATACAAGTGGTCATTTTCTGAATTGCTAAGGGGCACCAAGGTAATTTCCAATCCATACTGCAATTAGAGCCCCAGATCCAAGCTCTCTGTTGCCGTTTGCGTCTTCTCCATTTTCAAAATGGGATTTCGCAAAAAGCAACTCAAATGGTGGTTCCCAAAAGCATTATAACAGCTTTTCGAAATGAAAAACAGTTAATAAGCACTCCTAAACGCACACTAAGTCTCTGCAAACAGTTAACATGCCACCGCAAAGCCTTGAGTGTTCTCCATTTTGATCCAGGACTTAATTTAAAATCTTATGTATAATTAACTCTCTACTAACCGGTGAAGGGGGTCAAGACAAACTATTGCATGAACTCTGCTAAGGCCCTGTATTTTTTGGCTGAAAATTTTAAACCTTATCTGACCTCTACAAATGTTTATGGATTTCTGCAAACTACTTTATAGGCCTCTATAAAGTCTATGGAGGATCTGCAAATTTAATTATGGCAGATTTGTAATTAGACGGAATAAATTCATTGTGAGAGTAATTATGAGCAATAATGGCAGCGATTTTGAACAATTAAATGAGGAAAATTTCTGGATTTTAAATTATTTATTTGTGATCCCTGAGATTCATAGGTAACGCATGTAAGATTGTTACCAATTGAATTTTGTTTTCTTCTTTTTTCCTTGTTACTGTTTTGCTAAGTTGTTTTTGTGGAGAGGCTTAAGAGACGGTAACCTCACCCATGACCAAGGAGAAGGATACAAATCCGTGGAAGCTGTGAGAGATTGAGAATGCTGCTCCACTTCATGGAGCAAGGGGGTGAATGTTAGTTTTCTTTGCACATTATCCTAGGCGACGTAGCCTAAAATATTATGTCCGGAGTTTGGACGTAGTTGCGTCCGGGCAACGGCTGCGATCCACCGTATGTCGTTTTTTTCTCCTTAGCTCTTTCTGTTGGATCGCAGCCGTTTTTCGACACAGCTTGCGTCCGGACTCTGGACGTAATATTTTTTTCCATATTCAGACCACGAAAAGATTAGTATTCCATAGTTTGTTTCTTTTGCTGTGATTGTTTATCTAATTACTTTTACTGTTTATTAATTTCACTGAACTTACTCTCATTGGTAAATCTAAATTTGCTTTTATAATCTATGAGAGAAAGAGTTCTTATTTAAAGATTTAATTTTTATTTAAAAACTAAAATTTGTTTGAGATCCAATTTACCCCTATTGTGACTCCTGTAAACCATTCAATTCATCCAAACCCTTGAGCAGTCAATCACTAGCAATGAAAAGTTATTCAATTCTTCATAAAAACTATTTTTAATCTTTAGTTCCTCTGCATTCTTCCCCACTTCCTGTAAGAATAAGAAACCAAATGATATGAACTGCTTTACAAATTAGAAAATGAGTTTTTGCGCCGTCTGCCTGCCCAACTTACCAGGTGCACTTGCATCCTTTTCCTTCATTGACGTTGAGACACAGCTTGAAGTGAAGCTTTTTAAAAATTATACGCAATATTTACTTTAGAAGATTTCCATAAATACCATTCAATTCTTATGGATTTACATATCTAACACCTAAACTTCAATTTTTAAATCCATGCCACACCTTGTCTGTGCATGTAAAGGTGTTTTATGCTTTCTAAAAGTTAAAAAAGTATGTGATATGAAAGATTTAGATGTATAAATGTAAAAAAGTAGAGTTTAGGCCGCTACACATGTAAAAACATAAGAAATTGGTGGTATGTTTGTAAATGTCCTCTTTTTTTTTGGGTCACTTACGTGGGCTTTGTTCAGTTTCATATGGTGGAGGCAAGTTATCGAGTCCGAGAAGCAAGAAAGCAGCTCTATATTGAGAATGGAAAGCATCCTGAGAACGAGAAAGTGGCAGAGGCGGCTGGGCTGACCATGAAGAGGTTTACAGCAGTCATGCTCGCCCCTAAAGCCCCCATTTCCTTGGATCAGAAGATCGGAATAAACGAATCTCTAAAACCTTCGGTCTGTTGCATCCAGCCAACTCTGTTCGTCATGTCCATTGTCATATTTAGTGAAGCAAGCCCTAAAAGACTTTATATTTACAGGAAATAGTATCAGATCCAGATGCATCAACGCCAGAGGAGATACTTGCAAGACAATTCATGAAGGAGGATCTGAACAAAACTCTTGATTGCTTGAACCAGAGGGAGAGGAAAGTGGTGCGATGGAGGTTCGGAATGGAGGATGGGAGGATGAAGACGCTGCAGGAGATCGGAGAGCTTATGGGTGTTAGCAGAGAGAGAATCCGGCAGATTGAATCCTGTGCCTTCAGGAAACTGAAGACCAAGAAGAGAACTAAGAATTTAAGACAATATATGTGCTTGTAAATCTTAATTTTTTTTTAAACTTGTTGTATCATTACCATCTGAAAAAAAAGCCAATATTTTTTAACTGCAAGGAGGCATATTGCGTTTTAGTTTTATATTTGTTAGTATATCTTGAAGAGGTATGATTTTATATCTCATGTTTTTTTAACCTTTATAAGCGCAGTTATAATGTTTAAAAGATGAAATTTCAATTTTTTTTTTTTTTTGTGAAATTAAAAATTTTAAGATTTTAAAGTTTAAATTTTTAAAAATAGAGGAAATGGCATTTAATCTCATTTGAGAATTTGTTATTTTGACTTGAAGTTAATTAAACAATTAAATTAAAGGGGTTATATAACCTCCTACACAACCAGACATTCACTTGTATTTTTTTAACTGATGTGATGAAGAGGAATGTTTTTTTATCAAAAAGTTGTGTTTATTTTTAAAGAAAAAACATGAAGGCCAATTTCTCTTTTTAGACTTTATNTTAATTTTTTTTTAAACTTGTTGTATCATTACCATCTGAAAAAAAAGCCAATATTTTTTAACTGCAAGGAGGCATATTGCGTTTTAGTTTTATATTTGTTAGTATATCTTGAAGAGGTATGATTTTATATCTCATGTTTTTTTAACCTTTATAAGCGCAGTTATAATGTTTAAAAGATGAAATTTCAATTTTTTTTTTTTTTTGTGAAATTAAAAATTTTAAGATTTTAAAGTTTAAATTTTTAAAAATAGAGGAAATGGCATTTAATCTCATTTGAGAATTTGTTATTTTGACTTGAAGTTAATTAAACAATTAAATTAAAGGGGTTATATAACCTCCTACACAACCAGACATTCACTTGTATTTTTTTAACTGATGTGATNTATTTAATCTCATTTGAGAATTTGTTATTTTGACTTGAAGTTAATTAAAAATTAAATTAAAGGGGTTATATAACCTCCTACACAACCAGACATTCACTTGTATTTTTTTAACTGATGTGATGAAGAGGAATGTTTTTTTTATCAAAAAGTTGTGTTTATTTTTAAAGAAAAAACATGAAGGCCAATTTCTCTTTTTAGACTTTATTTCATAACAATGTTCATCATTTGAAATTTTGATTTTGCATTATTTTGATCAGGAATATCTTGATCATATTTTATTATAGAACTCTTCTTGTATATCTCTTCTTACAATTCAAGGGTGACTTCCACCCCTTGCTCGAAAAATTTGCCAGACTAGTGTAATATTGAGACAATTTTATTTTTTTTTTGTTTTTATTCACTTAAATATCATTAAAAAATTCTACAAACTTCAAAAAAATATATATCTAGNAGAATTCCACCCCTTGCTCGAAAAATTTGCCAGACTAGTGTAATATTGAGACAATTTAATTTTTTTTTTGTTTTTATTCACTTAAATATCATTAAAAAATTCTACAAACTTCAAAAAAATATATATCTAGACATTCGCTTTGATTATTTCCATGAGTTTTGAGCCTCTAATTCAACCACAAATTCCTCAATTGAAAAAATTGTTCATTGGAGCTATGCATGGCATTACTTGACCACAATTTTGGTGTTTCTATCTTTCCACCCAGATGCCTAAACTTCTTGAACGTATTAGCCACATGGAGGGCTATCTTATACTTCATTATTCAATCTTGGTGCCCCTCATTTCACCAAGGTTCTCCATCAATTGGTATCAAAGTGAATCCTATATTTCGATGTTTGGCAACAAAATTCATCTGTAAATTTATTTTTATTGAAATCTCATATTTGCATTTGTTTAGCTATCTTATCATCGTAATTATTTTTAAAATTAAATTGAATCATAAATTTAAATTCTTAATGTTGTTAATAATAATTTTCACCTTCGCATTAGNAAAATCTCATATTTGCATTTAATTAGCTCTTATCATCGTAATTCTTTTTAAAATTAAATTGAATCATAAATTTAAATTCTTAATGTTGTTAATAATAATTTTCACCTTCGCATTAGTAAAAAAAATGTCGAGGCTTTAAGGAAACCAAATGTAGAGAGTTAGTATGGAGTGATGGTATCCCAATAGAATGTGGAAATGTTTACGGGATTTTGGAGTTTCTTGGCTTGCTAAACTTTTTAATATTATTTTAAGAACTAAAAAAATACATCATGAGTGGAGGAAGAGTATTTCATCCACATTTTTAAGAATAAAAGAGGTTGTTAACCCCATTTTTGTATGAGATATATTTGATTCTTTCTCCATAGAACTTTGGATCTAGCCTTAGGGTTTCCTTAGTAGCTCTCCCAAAAGACTAGTGGAGNGATGAGTGGAGGAAGAGTATTTCATTCACATTTTTAAGAATAAAAGAGATTGTTAACCCCATTTTTGTATGAGATATATTCGATTCTTTCTCCATAGAACTTTGGATCTAGCCTTAGGGTTTCCTTAGTAGCTCTCCCAAAAGACTAGTGGAGGAACCAATACCAAACTAAGGATTTCAGAACATCTCTTCATTTCTTATAGTTTCATATACTTAGTTTCAAACCCTTAAAATTCGGTTGATATGGTTAAAGTCAAGTTATTGAAGCTTAAGTTGAGTTTCTATAAACTGGGGGGGTGTCTTAGGTTACCCCTTGACCCTAGAGATTTACTTGTTCCTCATTGGGCACTTTGCACCTCTCTTNTTCTATAAACTGGGGGGTGTCTTAGGTTTCCCCTTGACCCTAGAGATTTACTTGTTCCTCATTGGGCACTTTGCACCTCTCTTCACCCAATTCATAAAAAAACACATTGGGCATAAGGCTCATCGTGAACTAAGATAAAGTTCAACCTTTAATTAAAAAGAAAATAAAATGAAAATCACCAATTGAAAATTAAATTCAACAAAATCAAAATTGAAATAAAATTAAAATTAACTACAAATTAAAATCAAATTTTAATAAAATTGAGATCAAGGCTAAAAAATCTGAGTTCACTANCTAAAATGAAAATCAAATATTGAAAATTAAATTCAACAAAATGAAAATTGAAATAAAATTTAAAATTAACTACAAATTAAAATCAAATTTTAATAAAATTGAGATCAAGGCTAAAAAATCTGAGTTCACTAAAAGATAAATTAATCATAATTAAAATAGAAAACAAACTAAACTTACAAAATATTTCAAATTAAAACACAAGAAAAATTACAATGTCAAAATTAAATTTAAGCCATAAAATTAAAATCACAAAAAAATCAAATAAGATTGCCGAGTCAACTTAAAGTCAAACTCAAAATTGAAATCAAATATAATTAAATTTATTAAAATCCTAATATTGATATAAAATAAAAATTAAATTAAAATAACCAAAATTCAAACCATTAAAATTAAATCAAACAAAATCAAATTCACCAAAATCTTAAAGATTAAATTAACCAAAATAAAAAAAATGAGACAAACTCAATGAAAATTTTTAAATTGAAACCTAAGTAAAAAAATAACAAAATTAAAATTAAAATCAAATTAATAAAATTAAAATCCATTAAATGAGGCCAAAGTAAAATAAATAATAATCAGTTTTAAATAAAAATCATTAAATCAACCTAAAATCAAGTTTAAATTATAATCAAATTAAAGAAATAACCAAAATTAAACATAAGCAAAAAAAAAACAATCAAAGTCAATTATAACCAAAGCATGATAATTAAAATCAAAAAATTTAATTATCAAAACCAAAATTAAGGAACATTAAAATCAAACTTTACAATTCGAAATATAAATAAACACCATATACAAAAATCCATTAAAATTTCAAGCCCACCTCATCCTACCACCAAAACAAAACCAAGCCCAAGTCCTAAAATCCAAAACCAAAATTCTAAAACCCAAATCCAATTAAACAAATGTTGATCTCATTTTGAATGAGGTTTATCCTCTCTCTAGTAGTCTACGATCTAGCCTTAGGGTTTTCCTATAAGCGTTCTTAGAAAAAGAGTGAAAGAAATACCACTAAAAATAGAACTTCAAACAAATCTTTACTCCTTTCCAAATGCTAGACCCAAAATCCCTAGCCCTTGAGCTGAGATGATTAGGGTATAGTCATTGGAGCCCAAGTTGAGTTCCTATAGGATGGAAATGCATTAAGAGGCCCTTTGAACCTTAGAGACTCGAGTTACCTTTTCGTAGCCCACTTTGCACCCCAAAGGACTGGTGATCCTTATTTGATCTAAAAGAAGCCCATTGGGCATGAGGTTAACTTTAGAACAAGATAAAGTTTACCTTCTCATGGGAAACCCTAAAAGGGCTTAAAGCTCTAAAAAATGATCAAAATTGAACTACAAGGAAACTAAGGCCATCAAATATAAACTAGAACAAAATAAAAGTATATAAAAATCAAAATTAAAACTTATTAAGATCTTAAATATCACTAATCAATTGTTAAGTCAACTTAAAATCAGAACAACCGTAAATGTAATGAAAAACCCAACATACCCTAAGTAAAATGGAAATCAAAATAATTCAAATTTATTAAGACAAGATTATAATCATAAATCTCAACCTCTAATTAAAAGTTTTATGACAAAGTTCAAAAGAAATCATCATCAATTAAAACATAAGTTAAATCAATCAGGACAAAAATAATGACAATATAAAAATCCATATATGATTGAAACAATTGAAATTAATCTAATCACCCATTGAAACAATAAAAACTCTAAACAAATATAAACTCCAACTAAAATATCACCCCTAAAAGACCAAATATTATATTAAAACCCCAATGTTCAAAATAACTATGATAAAATAAAATTGAGTCAACCTAAATGAAATTCTTACAAAGCTAGGTCAATTGGAATTCAACATGAAAATTTAATGGATTTTAGTGTTCAATTTATAAATTACATAACCAAGCCCAAACCCTAATTGACTCATAACTAAGCTGAAAACCTAAAGGTCCATAACCAAGACCTAAAGACCCACATATGGCCCAAAGACACAACAGGAAAAATCAGAAATTTAATTAGACTTATGACAACCACTAAAAGACAAAGCAGGCTATCATAATCCAAAAATTGTCCAAGTGGCACCCAAGTCAAACCAATCCAAATCAATTAATGGGAGATGAAATCCAGACCAAAAGCTGGTCAAACAACCTAGACTAAGTCCTCCCCATTTGCTTCAAGCTTAGCCCATGCCTCCTTCATAACATTTGGAGCTCCACAATAATCAGAGCATCAAAACATGGAAAAGCTTCCCTTCACTGCACAATGCCTCTGGTCACCCTCTACCTAAGCCTTGATGAGCCAGCAGCGATTGACAAGCACCTCTCAAGCTCTGTCATGGCCTCTAATTTCCATAAGAGGCTCAAAATTGAGAGCTCCCCATGCACACTAAGCTTCCAAATGCTTCACCGAAACTCTCTGCCTTAAATACCAAAGTTGAATCCACAACCATAAGCGACCTAACCCTACCATTCCCAAGCCTTTCTCACCATTCCTTAACCCTAATTTCATCATCAAAACCTATGGCTTCTCATGGTCTTAACACTAAACTCCAAATTAGTCCTCCTATTAGCTTCATAGAGGCTTAAAAAATCCTCAATCAATTTCTCTCTATCTCGCATTTAGAATCAATTTTATTGAAGTTTGACGATTAGATCAATAAATCTTTGCGCTCGATCACGAACGACTCTTGGTTATTTGTCCCATGAGAATGATGAATCAATTTTATCCTTTTCCATGTATTAGAAATAGACGGTGGAGATTAAAATGCACGGGGTTGTAGGATCATCTCAACACACACGATCTTGGGCCACCTTAGTATAGGAGTGGAGGGTGAAGCGAATAAGAGCGCGCCACATAGATTTTAGAGATGACGAGGATGACACGATGCTTACGTGTTTAAGTAAGAAATTCAGAATTTTCAAATTAAATAAATCCAAAAAATACCAAACAACTTTAAAAATTATAACTTAATAAAGAAAAATCACAAAAAAGAAAAATACCTCTGAACTCAGTAAATATAGGAGAATTTAATAAAATCAAATCTAAATTAATTTACATATAATAAATTTTAAAATGAATAAAGACTATTAAAAAGTTAAAAAATCATGGAAATTTAAAAATATATAAAACAATACAAAATTTGAACCCAACGTTCCCCATGTCCTTGAGGATATTCTCTGTTTTTCTTAAGGGCAGAGGACTATTTTAAGACATGAAAATACCCATCAAATATGAAAAATACCATTTTTTTCCAAAAATAAATATAAACTTTAGAAGAAAAAAAAAAGTAAACTCGGTGGGCAATTAAAAGGAAAATTAAATTTTGTAAAATGGTCAACTAAATAATCAATTCTTACATCTGAAAATAAAAATTTTTATTTAAACCTATAAAAAGTGATTTTTTTGAATTTTAAAATTTTGCCATATAGCCCCTTTATCTCAAAATATAATCAAAACTGAGTAAAATGACTTAAAAACATTAATATTATGGCTTAATGAATCTAAAAATATAATTAAATTAATACAATTAACAAATTGAAAGATAATTTTTTTTAATAATTAAATAGATTTCCTAAACTTGTGAAACTACACTTAATAAACCTTAATTATGTTTAAANAAAGAGTGAAAGAAATACCACTAAAAATAGAACTTCAAACAAATCTTTACTCCTTTCCAAATGCTAGACCCAAAATCCCTAGCCCTTGAGCTGAGATGATTAGGGTATAGTCATTGGAGCCCAAGTTGAGTTCCTATAGGATGGAAATGCATTAAGAGGCCCTTTGAACCTTACAGACTTGAGTTACCTTTTCGTAGCCCACTTTGCACCCCAAAGGACTGGTGATCCTTATTTGATCTAAAAGAAGCCCATTGGGCATGAGGTTAACTTTAGAACAAGATAAAGTTTACCTTCTCATGGGAAACCCTAAAAGGGCTTAAAGCTCTAAAAAATGATCAAAATTGAACTACAAGGAAACTAAGGCCATCAAATATAAACTAGAACAAAATAAAAGTATATAAAAATCAAAATTAAAACTTATTAAGATCTTAAATATCACTAATCAATTGTTAAGTCAACTTAAAATCAGAACAACCGTAAATGTAATGAAAAACCCAACATACCCTAAGTAAAATGGAAATCAAAATAATTCAAATTTATTAAGACAAGATTATAATCATAAATCTCAACCTCTAATTAAAAGTTTTATGACAAAGTTCAAAAGAAATCATCATCAATTAAAACATAAGTTAAATCAATCAGGACAAAAATAATGACAATATAAAAATCCATATATGATTGAAACAATTGAAATTAATCTAATCACCCATTGAAACAATAAAAACTCTAAACAAATATAAACCCCACCTAAAATATCACCCCTAAAAGACCAAACATTATATTAAAACCCCAATGTTCAAAATAACTATGATAAAATAAAATTGAGTCAATCTAAATGAAATTCTTACAAAGCTAAGTTAATTGGAATTCAACATGAAAATTTAATGGATTTTAGTGTTCAATTTATAAATTACATAACCAAGCCCAAACCNTCCAACTAAAATATCACCCCTAAAAGACCAAATATTATATTAAAACCCCAATGTTCAAAATAACTATGATAAAATAAAATTGAGTCAACCTAAATGAAATTCTTACAAAGCTAGGTCAATTGGAATTCAACATGAAAATTTAATGGATTTTAGTGTTCAATTTATAAATTACATAACCAAGCCCAAACCCTAATGGACTCATAACTAAGCTGAAAACCTAAAGGTCCATAACCAAGACCTAAAGACCCACATATGGCCCAAAGACACAACAGGAAAAATCAGAAATTTAATTAGACTTATGACAACCACTAAAAGACAAAGCAGGCTATCATAATCCAAAAATTGTCCAAGTGGCACCCAAGTCAAACCAATCCAAATCAATTAATGGGAGATGAAATCCAGACCAAAAGCTGGTCAAACAACCTAGACTAAGTCCTCCCCATTTGCTTCAAGCTCAGCCCATGCCTCCTTCATAACATTTGGAGCTCCACCATAATCAAAGCATCAAAACATGGAAAAGCTTCCCTTCACTGCACAATGCCTCTGGTCACTCTCTACCTAAGCCTTGATGAGCCACAAGAGATTGACAAGCACCTCTCAAGCTCTGTCATGGCCTCTAATTTCCATAAGAGGCTCAAAATTGAGAGCTCCCCNTAGCCCATGCCTCCTTCATAACATTTGGAGCTCCACAATAATCAGAGCATCAAAACATGGAAAAGCTTCCCTTCACTGCACAATGCCTCTGGTCACCCTCTACCTAAGCCTTGATGAGCCAGCAGCGATTGACAAGCACCTCTCAAGCTCTGTCATGGCCTCTAATTTCCATAAGAGGCTCAAAATTGAGAGCTCCCCATGCACACTAAGCTTCCAAATGCTTCACCGAAACTCTCTGCCTTAAATACCAAAGTTGAATCCACAACCATAAGCGACCTAACCCTACCATTCCCAAGCCTTTCTCACCATTCCTTAACCCTAATTTCATCATCAAAACCTATGGCTTCTCATGGTCTTAACACTAAACTCCAAATTAGTCCTCCTATTAGCTTCATAGAGGCTTAAAAAATCCTCAATCAATTTCTCTCTATCTCGCATTTAGAATCAATTTTATTGAAGTTTGACGATTAGATCAATAAATCTTTGCGCTCGATCACGAACGACTCTTGGTTATTTGTCCCATGAGAATGATGAATCAATTTTATCCTTTTCCATGTATTAGAAATAGACGGTGGAGATTAAAATGCACGGGGTTGTAGGATCATCTCAACACACACGATCTTGGGCCACCTTAGTATAGGAGTGGAGGGTGAAGCGAATAAGAGCGCGCCACATAGATTTTAGAGATGACGAGGATGACACGATGCTTACGTGTTTAAGTAAGAAATTCAGAATTTTCAAATTAAATAAATCCAAAAAATACCAAACAACTTTAAAAATTATNTGGTGGAGATTAAAATGCACGGGGTTGTAGGATCATCTCAATACACACGATCTTGGGCCACCTTAGTACAGGAGTGGAGGGTGAAGCGATAAGAGCGCGCCACATAGATTTTAGAGATGACAAGGATGACACGATGCTTATGTGTTTAAGTAAGAAATTCAGAATTTTCAAATTAAATAAATCCAAAAAATACCAAACAACTTTAAAAATTATAACTTAATAAAGAAAAATCACAAAAAAGAAAAATACCTCTGAACTCAGTAAATATAGGAGAATTTAATAAAATCAAATCTAAATTAATTTACATATAATAAATTTTAAAATGAATAAAGACTATTAAAAAGTTAAAAAATCATGGAAATTTAAAAATATATAAAACAATACAAAATTTGAACCCAACGTTCCCCATGTCCTTGAGGATATTCTCTGTTTTTCTTAAGGGCAGAGGACTATTTTAAGACATGAAAATACCCATCAAATATGAAAAATACCATTTTTTTCCAAAANAAAATTTAAAAATATATAAAACAATACGAAATTTGAACCCAAAGTTCCCCATGTCCTTAAGGATATTCTCTGTTTTGCTTAAGGGCAGAGGACTATTTTAAGACATGAAAATACCCATCAAATATGAAAAATACCATTTTTTTTCCAAAAATAAATATAAACTTTAGAAGAAAAAAAAATGTAAACTCGGTGGGCAATTAAAAAGAAAATTAAATTTTGTAAAATGGTCAACTAAATAGTCAATTCTTACATCTGAAAATAAAAATTTTTATTTAAACCTATAAAAAGTGATTTTTTTTTAATTTTAAAATTTTGCCGTATAGCCCCTTTTTCTCAAAATATAATCAAAACTGAGTAAAATGACTTAAAAACCTTAATATTATGACTTAATGAATCTAAAAATATAATTAAATTAATACAATTAACAAATTGAAAGATATTTTTTTTAATAATTAAATAGATTTCCTAAACTTGTGAAACTACACTTAATAAACCTTAATTATGTTTAAAAATAAAAAAAACTGAAACCACAATTCACTTTATAAAACATTTAAGAAGCCAAGATTTGAAATTGTACAAGTATTTCAACCAAAAATATAAAATATCAGTCAATTAAGGAAATAATTGAGAAATAAATAAGCTTAAAACACATCCTTTAATAACTTTTAAGAAATAAATATCTAACTTAACAATACAAATTAAAGCTAAGTAATTGGAACCTAGAATTTGAACATTTTAAACCCTCTCAAAGAAAAGAAACTTAGTAATTGGATAAATGTTGCTAACAATTAGAGATCATAAAACCCTAAGTCACTATTCAACAACTAGAAGTATAAATGATGGATCAACCAATTAAGCATAATTAATAACATACTAAGTTAAAACATAAAACAAACAATTGAACACTAAGATTAAAATATGAGTTAAGCAATATCTATAATCTTTTTCAAGAGGTCGTAAGCACAATTTCTTTGATAATAAAAATAATCTCAAACCAACTTCAAAAGAATAATTAAAGTAAGAAAAAAAACAGAGACAAAATGGTCTAAGTCAAAAATATCCTTCATCAAATAACACTTTCATCAAGTAAAAAATCAACCAACATAAAAAACCTTGTTGTTAAGGTATAATTGATAAAAAAAAACTAAAACTCATAAGTCACTAAAACTTACAATAAATCATAAAAAAATTTCATTAAAACTTAAGCTTAAATAAAACTGAATCAAACCCTGGTCTATGGGAAAACTTTTAGATAAGGTAACCCATAGTTGCTAACAAGAATTCTTATAGTTTCTTTTGACTATATAGACAACAAATCCTAACAACTTTGGGAAGACAGAAAGCCATGAGCATCTTGGTTGGGTTGTTTTAAATAAATGTTTCCATTAAATGTCTTAAGGCACTAACTCTTTTAGACCTCATATGAGTAGATATTTTTTGTGTTGTGATTGTTGTGTTCGTTTTTTAGACACTTGATAGGATGAGTAGATGACCTTCTGTTGCACTAGGTTGACATAACTTTTCTTTTCATGTTTCTAGGTTTTTATGGTAACCATAGGGTAAACTAAATCTGTTTTACAAGGTCATTATAATTAATATAAATAAGTTGTCGTAGTAACCTAGGGTTTACCTCTTGAGCCATCGCTTTTAGAATCACGAACTATCCAGAAGTAGACAAAACACAAGCCAAACAATGAACCTCAACATAACAAATGACAGTGGTTTGACATATGTCAATCGACGAGTCCGACTCATGTTTAAGACTAGCACCCATTGGATGTCCTTATTACTTATGCTTGTTCGATAGGTCTACTCCCATTTTAAGCTGGTGTTTTTATTCTGCCTTTTGCTTGGATTTTTAGTAANAATAAAAAAAAACTAAAACTTACAATAAATCATAAAAAATTTTCATTAAAACTTAAGCTTAAATAAAACTGAATCAAACCCTGGTCTGTGGGAAAACTTTTAGATAAGGTAACCCATAGTTGCTAACAAGAATTCTTATAGTTTCTTTTGACTATATAGACAACAAATCCTAACAACTTTGGGAAGACAGAAAGCCATGAGCATCTTGGTTGGGTTGTTTTAAATAAAAATGAAACATTTTTACTCTGCTAACCATTAAATGTCTTAAGGCACTAACTCTTTTAGACGTCATATGAGTAGATATTTTTTGTGTTGTGATTGTTGTGTTCGTTTTTTAGACACTTGATAGGATGAGTAGATGACCTTATGTTGCACTAGGTTGACATAACTTTTCTTTTCATATTTCTAGGTTTTTATGGTAACCATGGGGTAAACTAACTCTGTTTTACAAGGTCATTATAATTAATATAAATAAGTTGTCGTAGTAACCTAGGGTTTACCTCTTGAGCCATCGCTTTTAGAATCACGAACTATCCAGAAGTAGACAAAACACAAGCCAAACAATGAACCTCAACATAACAAATGACAGTGGTTTGACATATGTCAATCGACGAGTCTGACATATGTCTAAGACTAGCACCCATTGGATGTCCTTATTACTTGTGCTTGTTCGATAGGTCTACTCCCATTTTAAGCTGGTGTTTTTATTCTGCCTTTTGCTTGGATTTTTAGTAAGCTTGCCTAAGGACTAAATATTCTACCTAAACTAAATGAAAAATTTTAACCTAATTTTTCAAAATCAAATGAAAAGTATAACCAAAACAAAATTGCATAAATTATTACATTCACAACCTTAGCAAATAACGTGCATATAAAATAACTCTGATTTGATAAATAAGTAAAATTAAGTAGAAATCTCTTTTTTCAATTTAGGAATGTGAACAAGAACATGATCATAGATATTTGCATAACATTTTACTTATATTCCTTGATCTTTGGGTGCTCACGCATTGCAAAATAATGGAATGATTTGTCCTATGAGAACCATTTTTCCACATGAAAATGAGTCCTAATTGTTGTATCTCAATTGACCTTATAAACTAATCTTCTAAAAATTTATCATCAAGGACTTGCATAACCTATCACANACATATAAAATAACTCTGATTTGATAAATAAGTAAAATTAAGTAGAAATTTTTTTTTCAATTTAGGAATGTGAACAAGAACATGATCATAGATATTTGCATAACATTTTACTTATATTCCTTGATCTTTGGGTTCTCACGCATTACACAATAATGGAATGATTTGTCCTATGAGAATTTTCCACATGAAAATGAGTCCTAATCGTTGTATCTCAATTGACCTTATAAACTAATCTTCTAAAAATTTATCATCAAGGACTTGCATAACCTACACACAATCTACTTTGATGCGCTTGACATTAGGAGTTAACCAAACATAATAAAACATTTGAGTGTGGTTAGCTTTAAAATATTTAGATTTTAAATTGTAAAAATATATTCACATTAGTCATAGAATATTTGACATACTAGACATACTTAGGTAGCTTGATTTATAATCAAGTCGTAAGGTCTACTTCTCTTGATAAAAAAACACATATCCTATCATGCATCATTGAGACCGACATGTATGATTTTAAATGTGATTAGGTAGTTTAGATGGCAGCCATTCTCAGGCAGGGATGTAAGTTTATTAAATAATGTTTTTTTGCGTTTTCTCTTCCTTTATATTAAGGCACCTCTTCTAGTGAACTTCACCTTAGTCTTAGAATTTTGAGGTTGTTCGACTAGCTATGATGTAAGTTCTCACCCTTCTTAGATTTCTCGCGATCATCTATCATGTTATCTAATAGCTTTCTAATAAAACATCAAGATGAAACATTAAATAAATTTCTTTTGAAATCATTAAATCCAAATAATAATATAGTTGAGATGTCACTGAGTCTCTCAGTATCCTCAACATCTTTTACCTTTTCTTCCTTTAGGTTCTGATAATAACTGTTTCACTTTTGAGGCTTTCTCATTTGAATTTCCTAATAATTAATCGTGGTCTAAACTTAGAAGCTTTATTAAAAAAAGAACCAGAGCCTTAATTAAGAGTTTTCATAAGTAACTTTGGTTGCTTGAGAAGTAATTAACTATAGGGGCTTGTTCTTATAGAAAGTTTAAAGACCTCAAATTAATATAAACCCAAACTAGACTTTAAACTAGATAGAGGAAATATTTTATTGGTTTTAATTGAAAACCAATGTAAATATCTGGAATTACCTAATTTAAATAATTAACTCATCGTAAAGTGATATTTCTATCTTTTGAGAAAGTATATAACATTTGATATCATGTTTGATTATTGAATTAACTAAATTATTGAAT
>JXCR01072276.1:36548-52482 GCA_002079205.1 Phalaenopsis hybrid cultivar
AGTTTTAAAAAAAATATGAAATCAAACTGACCCCATATTTTTCATAGTTTAAATGAAAGAGCACTATACCTCAAATCCTGTATCTATCCCAAAGGATAAACATAAGACTTGAGGATGAGGCTCGATCAAATAAACTGAGGAACATATGACGTCTGTTTAGTCTACGAAACCTTTATATTTGTCGACAAGTTCCTTTATTTAATATAAAGAATTAAATAGGGTTTATATTAAGCTGGATTCAGACATGCTTCCTATAAGGGCAAGCCTCTATAGTTAATTACATCTTAAATGACCGAACTCACCTAAGAAGACTCTCAATAAAAATCAGGAAATATTATCTTCAAGAAGTTTCAAAGGGTAGGAATTTTTAATGAGATTGGTGTGAAAAGGGATTGATTCAAATTTGGAACATTTTGTTGTAGAATCCAAAGGAGGAAGAACTAGGGGATGTCATGGATCTAGGGGAGAACCTCGGTGACTTCCCAAGCTATCCTAATGTTTGGCTTCAATTTTGAGGAGAAATATTTAAGTGTTTCATCCTGCCAATTTTATTAGTTAGGGCTTACATTCGTGTAAAATGATCACACAAATAGTCTGGAAGATCTGAGGATTTAGGTCGTGACAAATGACAACCTCGGAATCCTAACACGAGTTAGGGCTTATATTGTATAGCAGGGCTATATAAAGGCCTAAAGATAAGGTGAGGATTTACATTGCATAAGCAAGCAACCTCAATGTTCTATGACTTTGTTGTTTATATCTAAGGAAGGAAGATTGGTTTAGTTGGGGAAGACAGGTTTTGTAGTTAAAGATGGTCGTGCTGCCCACCATGCTAGCTACAAGCTCCTTGTCGCGATGAGTTTGAGTTTTCTAGTGTGTCAACTTATAATGTCAAATCAGGTGATCCTATGGTTGAAGTTTTTTAAATTTTATGGTGGCATGTTGAAGTTGATTAGAGTGACACCGGTTAGGATCCTACGGTTCCCTCGTTCCAGCACCACTATTTTTTATTGTAGTTTTGTGTGATGTTTGTGATTAAATTTTGAGTTGTTTTATATTTTGAATGTTGTGGCGGTGAATNCTTTCTCGCGATCATCTATCATGTTATCTAATAGCTTTCTAATAAAACATCAAGATGCAACATTAAATAAATTTCTTTTGAAATCATTAAATCCAAATAATAGTATAGTTGAGATGTCACTGAGTCTCTCAGTATCCTCAACATCTTTTACCTTTTCTTCCTTTAGGTTTTGATAATAACTGTTTCACTTTTGAGGGTTTCTCATTTGACTTTCCTAATAATTAATCGTGGTCTAAACTTAGAAGCTTTCTTAAAAAAAGTACCAGAGCCTTAATTAAGAGTTTTCTTAAGTAACTTTGGTTGCTTGAGAAGTAATTAACTATAGGGGCTTGTTCTTATAGAAAGTTTAAAGACCTCAAATTAATATAAACCCAAACTAAACTTTAGACTAGATAGAGGAAATATTTTATTGGTTTTAATTGAAAACCAATGTAAATATCTGAAATTACCTAATTTAAATAATTAACTCATCGTAAAGTGATATTTCTATCTTTTGAGAAAGTATATAACATTTGATATCATGTTTGATTATTGAATTAACTAAATTATTGAATATGCACGACATTCAAAGCAACATTTCAGAAAATAAAGCTGATAGAATCCTTTCTAGCGGCTCCATTTGGGAGAATTTCTCTCTCAATCTATGGCTGGTAGTTTCGTCTTCATACATCGGCAATATATCAGTGTCTCGTACATACCAGATTACCTTTCTTTCGTTGGTATACCTTGTTCATTTTATTCTTGCATAAATATAACCAANCTGCATGACATTCAAAGCATCATGTCAGAAAATAAAGCTGATAGAATCCTTTCTAGTGGCTCCATTTGGGAGAATTTCTCTCTCAATCTATGGCTGGTAGTTTCGTCTTCACACATCAGCAATATATCAGTGGCTCGTACATACCAGATTACCTTTCTTTCGTTGGTATACCTTGTTCATTTTATTCTTGCATAAATATAACCAACATTTCTTTGATTCGAGAATAGTTTATTTAAACAACCTTAAGTAAATGAGTTTTAGAATCTACCAGTTCTAAATAATTGGAACCCCCAATAATAATAAGAGAAAAAGAAAATAAAAGGGAATGTATTCCCAAGTGGATAATAAAAAACCTCAATACTTCTTTAGACTTAAAGGTTTGTCAGCGCTATTTTTTATTGGAGGAGTTGCTCGAAAGATGCTGTCGGTCACCAGAATCGAAATTTCGTCGCCCGCTTCGGAAGAACATTTTAATTTATATATATATATATATATATATATATATATATATATATATATAAGTTTTATAAAAATATGAANGTTTATTTTATTTTAATAAACTTCCAAATTTTAATAATTTAGAAATTTATTAACTTAACTTTTTAATTAAGAAAGTGAGGTTGGTTTCTACCAATTAACCCCTTGTGTTTCAAATATCCAAATAAACTAATTAAGATCAGAGGTTGCCCATTTGCCTCCTTGAATTAAGCCTGAATGTTAATTAAGGCTAAATTTTCAAAATTACACATTTTCCCCTAAGGCTCTAACACTTCATATTTCATCAAATTTAATCCAAATGACTTTGAAATTTTTATCCAACCTCATTCATAGGTCAATTAAGACATCAAAGGAGAAAATGTGATTTTTTAAAATTTAATTTAATTTATATAATTATTTTCATGCAAAAATAGGATTTGTCAAAGAAAATTCCTAACTTGACCAAGGTTAATCCTAATCTCTTGAAATTTCTACTAGAGGTAGACCTAAACTAGAGAAGTCTTTGGACCAAATTTGATGATTTTTTGAATTTTATTTGAAATTTAAGAATTATTTTAAGTTATGGGGTATTTATTAAATATAAAAAATTTTAAATTGGAAATTTAAGTTTTCTATTTTAAAAAAATCTTCCTAAGGTAAAAGAACCTAAAGAAGACAATTTTATATTTTTCTGGGTTTTATTTGATTTATTGGAATTATTTTAGTAAAAATATATTTTTAGCCTTTAAAAATTATTTTTAAGCTTTCAAATTCAGTATCTTTATTTAAAAAATAAAAAAAAATATCCTAATTTTTCTTAAGTACTTAGGAAGCAATTTAAAATATTTTTATGAATTTTATTTTTTTTGTGATTTTTATGAATTTTTTAATTATTTTAAATATTCAAAATGGGCTAAAAAATCAGGTTTTTATTTTAAACACCATTTTGTTTTTAGAAAATACTCCTAATCATAGAGAACTCAAAAAAATAAGTTTTTATAAATTTTTGAGTTATATTTTTATTTTCAAATGTCATTTAAGTGCTAAAATGATATTATCTTTAAAAATCAACTTAGGTTGCCAAATGAACTCAAATGCTGTGTTCTATGGATCCTAAACAATAGTAGAGATCAAAAATCAAGTCATTTTGTTATGTGTATTTTTCAAAATTAATTATCTTAGTGATTTAGGGTTTGTAAAGATTAGGTGAATTTTGAATGACTTGACTCATGAGAAATTTTTCTAAAGGTTCTTTGGTCATCATAAACCTTCCAAAATTTTCTTGGATTTTTCTAAGTAACGTGACAATTTCCATGATTAATTTAAGCAAATATTGCATATAAACTTGAAAAATATGGATCTCTATCTAGGGACCTCCTTTGACTTTAAAACAATCAAAAGATATCCCCTAAGATAGAGGCAACAACATGTTGAAATTTCAATCCATGGTGATATGTCTATATGCATGAAGAATCAAAACAATTTAATGAGTCTTAATTGTATGTACGAGACACTGATATATTGTTTAATTAATTAAAAAAAAATATGCATCACATGGACTTAAAATCATTTTCACATTGTTTTCCTCTATTCACTGAGCAAGAGGATATTTTTATTTTATTTTTATGATTTTTCTACACCAAGATATGAGTTTTTAAAGTCAGGGATCATTTTCTAATTTTTTAAATTCCCAATTTATCTATTTAAACGCGCGGTGCTGATTGGATCCTAGACAGCTCCGAAGGCATGCGTGGTGCACTCTGGTTGGATGCCTCCATCCACATAGCCACTGACTCGGCCTGTGGTTCATGTAAGGAAACGTTGTCCGGCTTGATCTCCTTCGTCCATCCGATATACGCACGATTGGATGGCTCCTCGTCATCATCCCCGATAGAGTGATCCCCTCACCGTCCACACTAAACCCCTAATATCTCAGCCTAGACTCAACCAAATCACTTTGGGTTTAATCCATATGGTAATCATACAATTAAATAAACCCTAATAAAATGAAGAATCAAAACAGGCTCGGGAGGAAGAGGAGATCAATACCTTGGCTATGAGAAGGGAAGCTTCAATCAGAGAGTCTTGGCACGTTCGTTGGGGTCCAAATAAGCTAGGGATTAAGTCGCTAGACTTGGTGAAATTCCTAGACCCAAATTCAACCAAGGCCGATTTCAGGTGTTGATCAAAATCTATACTAGGGGCTCTATGGAAGGGGGATTTGATGGGGCTTTGGCTTCTTTCAATTTTGTGAAGGTGTAGGTGAGTTTAATTTAAGCTTTGTGGAGTGTAGAGGTGTGGAGAACTTTGTCTTGTCTCTGGCAAGGTTTTAACATAAAAAATGGGCTCTGGCAAGGGGATTCAGGGCAATGTGGTGGTTGGGTTGCACTGAGGAGGTCTCAAAGAGGCTTTGGNAGGGATTGATTCAAATTTGAAACATTTTGTTGTAGAGTCCAAAGGAGGAAGAACTAGGTGATGTCATGGATCTAGGGGAGAACCTCAGTGACTTCCCAAGCTATCCTAATGTTTGGCTTCAGTTTTGAGGAGAAATATTCAAGTGTTTCATCCTGCCAATTTTATTAGTTAGGGCTTACATTCGTGTAAAATGATCACACAAATAGTATGAAAGATCTGAGGATTTAGGTCGTGACAAACGACAACCTCGGAATCCTAACACGAGTTAGGGCTTATATTATATAGCAGGGCTATATAAAGGCCTAAAGATAAGGTGAAGATTTACATTGCATAAGCAAGCAACCTCAAAGTTCTATGACTTTGTTGTTTATATCTAAGGAAGGAAGATTGGTTTAGCTGGGGAAGACAGGTTTTGTAGTTAAAGATGGTCATGCTGCCCACTATGCTAGCTACAAGCTCCTTGCCGCGATGACTTTGAGTTTTCTAGTGTGTCAACTTATAATGTCAAATCAGGTGGTCCTATGGTTGAAGTTCTTTAAATTTTATGGTGGCATGTTAAAGTTGATTAGAGTGACACCGGTTAGGATCCTACGATTCCCTTGTTCCAGCACCACTATTTTCTATTGTAATTTTGTGTGATGTTTGTGATTAAATTTTGAGTTGTTTTATATTTTGAATGTTGTGGCGGTGAATTTTATCTTGATTGATTTTAGTTTTTGTTTTGGTTTTGGTTTTGTGACTATCCTGATAGTTTTAGTTTTCATGCAGGGTAACATCGCTGTTTAGCATGTAAATTTGCAGGTATAAAAGTACAGTAAGAAAGTACAAGAAAGACAACGCTGAAAACTGTAAAAGCGTACCTGGAGAGTCTTCTCGTTCCACCACCTGAANTAATCCTAATCTCTTGAAATTTCTACTAGAGGTAGACCTAAACTAGAGAAGTCTTTGGACCAAATTTGATGATTTTTTGAATTTTATTTGAAATTTAAGAATTATTTTAAGTTATGGGGTATTTATTAAATATAAAAAATTTTAAATTGGAAATTTAAGTTTTCTATTTTAAAAAAATCTTCCTAAGGTAAAAGAACCCAAAGAAGAAAATTTTATATTTTTTGGGGTTTAATTTGATTTATTGGAATTATGTTAGTAAAAATATATTTTTAGCCTTTAAAAATTATTTTTAAGCTTTAAAATTCAGTATCTTTATTTAGAAAATCAAAAAAAAAAATCCTAATTTTTCTTAAGTACTTAGGTAGTAATTTAAAATATTTTTATGAATTCTATTATTTTTGTGATTTTTATGAATTTTTTAATTATTTTAAATATTCAAAATGGGCTAAAAAATCAGTTTTTTTATTTTAAACACCATTTTGTTTTTAGAAAATACTCCTAATCATAGAGAACTCAAAAAAATAAGTTTTTATAAATTTTTTAGTTATATTTTGATTTTTAAAAATCATTTAAGTGCTAAAATGAAATTTATCTTTAAAAATCAACTTAGGTTGCCAAATGAACTCAAATGCTTTGAAATTTTTATGCTGTGTTCTATGGATCCTAAACAATAGTAGAGATAAAAAATCAAGTCATTTTGTTATTTGTATTTTTCAAAATTAATTATCTTAGTGATTTAGGGTTTGTAAAGATTAGGTGAATTTTGAATGACTTGGCTCATGAGAAATTTTTCTAAAGGTTCTTTGGTCATCATAAACCTTCCAAAATTTTATTGAATTTTTCTAAGTAACATGACAATTTCCATGATTAATTTAAGAAAATATTGCATATAAACTTGAAAAATATGGATCTCTATCTAGGGACCTCCTTTGACTTTAAAACAATCAAAAGATATCCCCTAAGATACTAAAATTTCAATCCATGGTGATATGTCTATATGCATGAAGAATCAAAACATTCAAATCAGTGTTTAACTAATTAAAAAAAAATATGCATCACATGGACTTAAAATCATTTTCACATTATTTTCCTCTATTCACTGAGTAAGAGGATATTTTTATTTTATTTTTATGATTTTTCTACACCAAGATATGAGTTTTTAAAGTTAGGGAACATTTTCTAATTTTTTAAATTCCTAATTTATCTATTTAAACGCGCGACGTTGACTGGATCCTAGGCAGCTCCGAAGGCATGCGTGGTGCACTCTGGTTGGATGCCTCCATCCACGTAGCCATTGACTTGGCCTGTGGTTCATGTAAGGAAACGTTGTCCGGCTTGATCTCCTCCGTCCATCCAATACACACACGATTGGATGGCTCCTCGTCATCATCCCCAATAGAATGATCCCCTGACCGTCCACACTAAAACCCTAAGATCTCAGCCTAGACTCAACCAAATCACTTTGGGTTTAATCCATATGGTAATCATACAATTAAATCAAGCTTAATAAAATGAAGAATCAAAATAGGCTCGGGAGGAAGAGGAGATCAATACCTTGGCTATGAGAAGGGAAGCTTCAATCAAGGAGTCTCGGCACGTTCGTTGGGGTCCAAAGAAGCTAGGGATTAAGCCTCTAGTCTTGGTGAAATTCTTAGACCCAAATTCAACCAAGGCTGATTTCAGGTGTTGATCAAAGTCTATACTAGGGGCTCTATGAAAGGGGGATTTGATGGGGCTTTGGCTTCTTTCAATTTTGTGAAAGTGTAGGTGAGTTTAATTTAAGCTTTGTGGAGTGTAGAGGTGTGGAGAACTTTGTCCTGTCTTTGACAAGGTTTTAACTTAAAAAATGGGCTCTGGCAAGGGGATTCAAGGCAATGTGATGGTTGGGTTGCACTGAGGAGGTCTCAAAGAGGCTTTGGAATCAATTTGGGGAAGTATCTTAGAGGAATTTTTAACTCTATCTCCATGGCCGTGGAGGGGAGCTTTTGATAAAAATAGCCTTAGGCTTGCTTCCATGACCAAGTGGGGGTGAAATGTGTTGCATAGGTGGAGGGCAGAGAGGCTCTAAGCTTCAATTTAGATGAGGTGGCCTCTAGGTTTGAATTGGGTTTAATTCTATGGAAGTGGCTCTTGGTTTGGCCATTTTTTGGTCACTAGACTGGTTGGCCGGCCAGGGGAGGTGGCCAAGGAGGTCAGGTAAGCCAGGGGAATATGTCACAACAATTTAATGATTTTAGGCTTTATTTTGGCAAAAATATCCAAGGCTTAAGCNGGGTGGCTCTTGGTTTTGCCATTTTTTGGTCACTAGGTTGGTTGGCCGGCCAGCGGAGGTGGCTAGGGAGGTCAGGTAAGCCAGGGGAATATGTCACAAAAATTTAATGATTTTAGGCTTTATTTTGGCAAAAATATCCAAGGCTTAAGCAAATATGGCATTAAATCCTTTGATTTAGGGGAACTTTGGTCCATGACTTAGTTTAGGCAGTTTTAAGAGGTTTAGGCTGGCCACTAGGGTCCAACTAATGGCTGTGGAGTCATTAATTTGGTGACTTTGGGGTAGTTAGGCCATCTTTAGTGCATGAGTTCAATGTGGGTTCAAGTGATCAAAGCTTGGGTTTGGGCTAGGCTAGCCATGTCAATTGGCCTAGTTAATTTATCAACATTGTGTAGATGATTGTTATGAAGATTTTTGGTTAAGTGTTGAAGGGATTTTGAGTTCAATTGGTGGGTCGATTTGAGGGATTTTTAAAATTTGGTCAATTTGGGCATGTTGGGCTAGACATGGGTCTAGGTTGGGCTAGCCTTGGTCTAAGTCCAAATTGAATGGTTTAAATGATTAAAGGATATGTTGTGAAGATTTTTCATGAAGGGATGGAGTCGAAATTTTGGGCCTAAGGCCATCAATTTGGTGAGATTTTGAGACATGGCCAATTTGGGGCAAATTTGGGGCTTTTAGACTTAGATTGAAATCAAATGAAATTGAGGCTTCACCAAGGCAAATTAAAGGTCAAGTTTGATGCATGGGTATGTTATTAAGGTTCTTCAACACAAATTGTGGCCAATTGAGCGGGCTATGGGCTCAATTTGGTGGAACCAAGTCATGGGGTCAAAATTGGGGTTTGATCTAAATCAAAATTGGGTTCAAATGATGGACTAATTGAGCTTGGATTTGGTCTAGATTAGTCTCATCAAGAGTGGATTTTAGTTTAGAATTGAAATTGGTGTAAATTGAGACCAATTTGATAAACATTTGGAGTGNTTAAATCAAAATTGGGTTCAAATGATGGACTAATTGAGCTTGGATTTGGTCTAGATTAGTCACATCAAGAGTGGATTTTAGTTTAGAATTGAAATTGGTGTAAATTGAGACCAATTTGATAAACATTTGGAGTGATTTGGGGAAAATATGGGCCTTTAAAGGGCAATTTGGCGTTTTGATCAAATATGGTCAAATTGGCCAAATTGGGTCATGTGATAGTTGGGGAAAATGAAATTGAGAAAATTTGGGAGATTTTGGGAATTTTTGGGAATTTTTGGAATTTTTGGAATCTTGGGCTAAGGAGGGGGCATTTTGGTAATTTGGCCAATTTTGGTGNCGGAGATTTTGGGAATTTTTGGGAATTTTTGGAATTTTTTGAATCTTGGGCTAAGGAGGGGCATTTTGGTAATTTGGCCAATTTTGGTGATTTTGGATTGTTTGGGTGTTTTCAAGGTGTTTGAAATGATTTTTGAAACAACTTGGGTATTTTGGGTAAATTTGGGAATTTTGGCCAAATTTGGTGTCCTGAGGGTATCTAGGTAATTTGGGGGAATTTAGGGGCAAAAGGATATGTTAGGTATCTTGGTAGAGTTAGAGTGCCAACCACCCTCAATAAGCCATGGACCAATGGAAACCTCATTGTGGGTCCTCTATGTAGTGGTCTTAGCTAAACCCTAGCCTAGGGCTAGTGGGTTTAGGGGACCACCTACATGAGTCTCCNAGTGACTCATCTTCAGTTCCCCCATAATGACCCCACCTACTAAGTACTAGAGGTTAGGACCAATTTGTGGAACTTTAAGCTGAGTAAGGAGGAGTGTAGAATTTCTAATGGTGAGGGTTCCCTTTCTAGTTTTCTAAGAATAGTCAATAGGAAAGTCCTATGGCTAGTCCTTAGGNTGAGTGCAAACATGTACCTTAAGCCCTAGACCAACACCCAGGGTCCAGTAGTCCTAAGGGTGACTCATCTTGAGTTCCCCCATAATGACCCCACCTACTAAGTATTAGAGGTTAGGACCAATTTGTGGAACTTTAAGCTGAGTAAGGAGGAGTGTAGAATTTCTAATGGTGAGGGTTCCCTTTCTAGTTTTCTAAGAATAGTCAATAGGAAAGTCCTATGGCTAGTCCTTAGGATACTAAAGAGAAAAAACTAAACCTCAACCAAAAGTGAGGTCAACAAGGTTGGGTCCTAAACGCAATCTTTTTCAAGTCTTAGAACTGTGTCTGACCCCATAATTCCTTCTAGGTTTTTTTTCGTGTTTAAAAAAAAAAAGCTTCACTAACCACAACAAAACTCAAAATTGAAACAAAAATACAACAATAAAAAGTAAAATAAGTGCTAATTTTACTAAATGAGACACACACAAAATATATAGCTATCTTTTGAAGTTTTTTAGAGTAAAGTTCTAAGGTCAAGTAAGACTGAAATTTTTAATTTGTTAAATTTTAGTAATGGATTCAACAAATTTGATCTTTTCATTCACTGAAGGATTAGACCAACCTACAATCAAGAGCGAGTGTTATCAAGGATCAATTATCATGTTTAGGAATGGATTTGATGAGATATAAGTAACCCTCNAAAAAACTAAACCTCAACCAAAAGTAAGGTCAACAAGGTTGGGTCCTAAACACAATCTTCTTCAGGTCTTAGAACTGTGTCTGACCCCATAGTTCCTTCTAGGTTTTTTTCGTGTTTAAGAGAAAGGAGCTTCACTAACCACAACAAAACTCAAAATTGAAACAAAAGTACAACAAGAAAAAGTAAAATAAGTGCTAATTTTACTAAATGAGACACACACAAAATATATAGCTATCTTTTGAAGTTTTTTAGAGTAAAGTTCTAAGGTCAAGTAAGACTGAAATTTTTAATTTGTTAAATTTTAGTAATGGATTCAACAAATTTGATCTTTTCATTCACCGAAGGATTAGAGCAACATACGATCAAGAGCGAGTGTTATCAAGGATCAATTATCATGTTTAGGAATGGATTTGATGAGATATAAGTAACCCTCAATAACTCACCTCTTATCGTGATGAAGATAGAAGTTGAGGAAATCATGGAATGCTGACAGGATTCAACTTAAAATCTAAGCAATAATTTTTGTCTCTTATGTGAACTCTACCTACAACGGTTTCACCAGTGATAAGTACACTCTTAAGTTGATTGTTGTCCGTTTTGTTGATATTGTGGTGTTGCAAAAGCCATGCTTCCACAATCAAAAAGGAAAGTTATCGTAGAAGTGGAGCATTACGTTCCATCTATATTCAAGCTTGGGTCAAATTCCAAGTCTACATCATTAACTCATACCCAAAGAAGAAATAGAAATAGAATTGCTCTAATAATCAAGAAAAATAGGCTAGTAAGGGCTGATGAAGAAGGGAGGTACCTTATCCTAACACAATATGTGCATGCTTAGTTTGTAGTTACTTCAATTTCAATTTTTGACAATGACACCAAAAACTTGACTCCCACTGCCCATATGAACTTGTACCCTTAATTTTTGACTGAGTGATATTTTAGAAATAATTCTTGTTTTTCTCTATTATTCAATTTTACACACTAGGGATACTATGCAAATGTACATATCATTTCAAGTAATATAGGAATTTCTTTTAATCCCAAGTATCAATCTCATGGGGAAGGAAAAACTCTTTTTATTGGCTTAGTAAAACTCTACTTGAACTGCAGGTAACTCTTATGGAATTAAGGTTAAAATTGTATAAAAAAGTAACTAATACCTACAAATTATATTTCTGAACTTAAAGGAAATGTTAAATGTTTCTAAACTAAAATTATGTAGAAAAATTCAAATGTATGAAAAATTCTTCACCTTGTAATGAGACTATAATCGGTGTAGAAATCAAATTTTTATAAATTTAAATATAGTTTTGTGACAAATAAGAGCACACCTATTCTTTACCCTCTTCCGAGTGCATAAAGAACATTGGCTAATCTAGAGTTAAGTTCCTAAATCCTTGGTTATGCTGGGTAGATTCTAGCTTGTCACTCTAGAATACCCACGTAATCTCTCAATTTGGCTAAAACACTAGATTAAATTAGTTATGATTCTAGTCTATTACCCTAAAATTACCAATTTACACCCATAAAAAATTATCTCTTTATTTATTTTCACTCCCCTATGGACTACTTTTCTTTCAACCAATAGTGCAATATGATTCTTACTAGTTGAGGAATTCATAGCCCTCCCATGTCTTTATGATTCACAACAAGTTTTAACTTATAAATTGGCTAGACTTAATAAGTAAATTGTGTGCGAAGTAATGAATCTTTATAAATCACATAAAGAACATTCGCTAACCTAGAGTTAAGTTCCTAAATCCTTGGTTATGCTGGGTAATTCTAGCTTGTCACTCTAGAATACCCACGTAAGCCCTCAATTTGGCTAACCAAGCTTTATGTTCCAAACACTAGATTAAATTAGTTATGATTCTAGTTTGTTACCCTAAAATCACCATTTACACCCATCAAAACTTATCTCTCTATTTATTTTCATTGCCCTATGGACTAATTTTCATTCACCCAATAGTGCAATATGATTCTTACTAGTTGAGGAATCATAGCCCTCCCGGGTCTTTATGATTCAGAACAAGTTTTAACTTATAAATTGGCTAGTCTGAATAAGTAAATTATGTGAAAAGTAATGAATCATCACAATTATGAAATAAGAGAATTTAAACTAGTCTAATCCTATATATGATTATTTCTCATCATAAGGAGAAAGATAAAAAGAACTACTAGGATTTCATGGGGATAAAACAACAGCGCATGATATATATATATAAGCATGTTTACAAAATAAAATTTAATAAAACTCAAACTAAAATACAAAACATTTATCTCAAACTCCTCCCTAAGAAAATCTTCTGAAGTTTCTTTGAAGAATTCTTCTTACAATTACTCTCAAGTATCACTCAGAAATGCAGAAAATGAAAGAAAACTCTCACTTTTCCTTCTTTCATGCACTTTAAAGTGTTGGAAATATTAACCCCTTTACACTTTTCTCTCTCTTTCCCCTTTCTCTTCTCCTTTTAGGCACCAAGAGACTCTTCTTTTTATAACCTTTGAAATCCTCAAGGGTCACCTCAGATGCCTGACCTGACCCACAATTACGTTAATATTTATATTTCTTAAAATTGCCTGAAACTTGACTCAAATTATGTTTAGTGGTTAGTGTGAATAAATGAAATGATTTGAAAAATAAATAATAAGTTTTCACACTGGGGGTACTACGCAAGTATTCATATTGTTTCAACTAATATAGTATTTTACTTTAAAACTAGTATCAATCCCACGAGGAAAACATAAAATCTTAATACTAACTTGCAAAACTCTATGTAAATTACAGATAAATATGATAGGAAAATAATATCAAAATGTTTGAAATGGTTAAAACTAAATTTAAGTAGGAAGTAACAAATAAATTTAAAAGTTTAATAAAGTTCAAAAGACTAATAAAGTATAAAAATGAGTTTGAATGTTNCTGATTAAATAGAAGTGCTTAGGCTAACCACTAGGGCCAATTAATGGGTGCAAAGAGCTGCTTAGGTGGAGGGCTGAGGAGCTCTGAAGAGAAATTATGATTAGTTGGCCTCTAGAGTAGAAATTGGGATTGATTTAAGGGTGGTGGCTCACGGTTTTGGCATTTTCTGGTGAGTATAGTGGCTAACCAGAGCAGAGGAGGTGTTTAGGTGGTCAGGTGAGCCAGGGAGAGGGTTAATTATGATTTACCCCTAATGGTTAGTGATGATGGAAGAGATTTCTTGGTTAAGGCCCAAAAATGGGATGAAATCCCTTATTTTAGGGACCTATTGGTCCATAGCTCACTTTGGTAGGTTTAGGTTGGTTTATCTTGGTCAATAGAATGTTCTTAGTGGCTATGGTGACAATAATTTTGTGACTTTGGCATGAATAAGTCAATTTTGGTGAAGGGGAATTTGGGTCAAAGTGGCTAGAAGTTGGGTTTGGGTTTGGCTAGCCATGACATTGAGCCCAATTTATTGATCAATTCGGTGTATATNGCAAGTATTCATATCGTTTCAACTAATATAGTATTTTACTTTAAAACTCTAGTATCAATCCCACGAGGAAAACATAAAATCTTAATATTGACTTGCAAAACTCTATGTAAATTACAGATAAATATGATAGGAAAATAATATCAAAATGTTTGAAATGGTTAAAACTAAATTTAAGTATGAAGTAACAAATAAATTTAAAAGTTTAATAAAGTTCAAAAGACTAATAAAGTATAAAAAAGAGTTTGAATGTTATAAAAAAGATCTTTCCCCTTACAAAGAGATATTAATCGGTGTAGGATTTGAAGGATGAAAAGGATAAAATGATGTCTTGTGCCAAAATAGGAGCATTCCTATTCTTTACCCCCTCTTGGTGCTGGTCGACACTATTTTGGCTGAGGAGTTGCCCGTTGGAAGCTATCGGTCATCGGAATCGAAATCCCGTCACCCGCTTCAGAAAGCCATTTAATTTACATATAAATATAATTTTAGAAAAATATGAAATCAAACTGATACCATATCTTTCATAGTTCAAATGAAAGAGCACTATACCTCAAGCTATGTATCTATCCCGAAAGATAGACACAAAACNTATCTTTCCCCTTACAAAGAGACGTTAATCGGTGCAGGATTTGAAGGATGAAAAGGATAAAATGATGTCTTGTGCCAAAATAGGAGCATTCCTATTCGTTACCCCCTCTTGGTGCTGGTCGACACTATTTTGGCTGAGGAGTTGCCCGTTGGAAGCTATCGGTCATCGGAATCGAAATCCCGTCACCCACTTCAGAAAGACATTTAATTTACATATGAATATAATTTTAGAAAAATATGAAATCAAACTGATACCACATCTTTCATAGTTCAAATGAAAGAGCACTATACCTCAAGCTATGTATCTATCCCGAAAGATAGACACAAAACTTGAGGGTGGGGCTTGATCAAATAAACTAAGAAATATATGACATCCATCTGGTTTGCGAAAATCATTTTATTTATAAGCCGACAAGATTCTCTATTTAATACAAAGAATTAAATAGGGTTTTAATTAAGTTGGTTTTGAAAAAGTTTCCTATAAGGGCAAGCCCCTATAGTTAATTACATCTTAGATAATCGAAGTCACCTAAGAAAATTCTCAATAAAAATCAAGGAATATTATCTTTAAAGAGGTCAAAAGGATAGGACTTCTCAACAAGATCAGACAAAGAGGTGTGAAAGGGGAATGACTCAAATTTGGAACAATTATTGTAGAATCCAAAGGAGGAAGAATTAGGGGATGTCACAGACCCAGAGAAGAACCTCGGTGACTTCCTAAGCTACCATATGGTTTGGCTTTAGTTTTGGAGAAAAATATTTAAATGTTTCATCTTGTCAATTTTATTAGTTAGGGCTTACATTCGCATGAAACGATCACACAAATAGTCTCGAAGATGTGAGGATTTAGGTCGTGACGAACGACAACCTCGGAATCCTAAGACTAGTTAGGGCTTAAATTGTACAACAGAGCTATACAAAAGTCTGGAGAAAAGGTTGTGGATTTATGTTGCATAAACAAACCACCTCGAAGTCCTATGGCTTGGTTATTTAATTCTAAAGAAAGAGTGGTTTAGCTGATGTAGACATGTTCTGCTATTGAAGATGGTTGTGTTGCCCATAATGCTAGCTCCAAGCTCCTTGTCACGGCAAATTTAGGCTTTATAATGTGTCAAATTATAATGTTAAATCAGATATCCCTAAAGGTCATGGTTATTTAAATATTATGGGGCATATTAAAGTTGATTAGAGCGATGCCGGTTAGGATCCTGCGGTTTCCTCATTCTGACACCACTATTTTCCTTCGGATTCACTTAGTCCAAATGAGTTTACTAAACTCAACATAATGAGTTTCATACTTTCATTTAAATCGTGAAAAATCTCGTTAGCAACCGTAGGTTACCTCCTCTAAGGGATTCTCAATCATCCGATAGAGACGTTTTAATTTAGTTGCAATTTTTGTTTTATGATGTTTGTGATTAAATTTTGA
>JXCR01072276.1:53551-83578 GCA_002079205.1 Phalaenopsis hybrid cultivar
AATTAAAATTTAGGTATCAATCTCAGAAAGAGAGTCGAAATTTAGGTATCGATCTCAAAAGGAGGGAATCAAAATTTAGGTACTGACCCCAAAATGGGAATTAAAATTTAAGTATCAATCCTAAAAAGAGAATCGAAATTTAAGTACCAACCTCGAAGGGAGGGAATCAGAATTTAGGTACTGACCCCGAGATGAGAATTGAAATTTAGGTATCAATTTCAGAAAGAGAGTGAGAATTTAGGTACCGACCTCAAAAGATACGAATCAGAATTCAGGTATTGATCCCTAAATGGGAATTGAAATTTAAGTATCAATCCCAAAAAGAGAATCGGAATTCAAGTACCAACCTTGAAGGGAGGGAATCGGAATTCAGGTACTGACCCTGAGATGAGAATTGAAATTTAGGTATCAATCTCAAAAAGAGAATCGGAATTTAGGTACCGACCTTGAAAGTCAGGAATCAAAATTTAGGTACTAATTCCAAAATGGGAATTAAAATTTAAGTATCAATCCTAAAAAAAGAATCAAAATTTAGGTACCGACCTCGAAGGGAGGGAATCAAAATTTAGGTACTGACCTTGAGATGAGAATTAAAATTAGGGTATCAATCTGAGAAAGAGAGTTGGAATTTAGGTACTAACCTCGAAAGATAGGAATCAGAATTTAGGTACTGATCCCGAAATGGGAATTTAAATTTAGGTATCAATCCCAGAAAGAGAGTCGGAATTTTGGTACCAACCTTAAAAGGAGGGAATCATAATTTAGGTATCGATTCCAAAAGCAACATGAAAGCAGTGTAGATAATTTGTGGTGTTGAATTCATAGATATGTGGCATGTGATAGGGTTGACATTGGCGAAGGAAAAATTGTGAGACTTTGTGAGATTTTGTGCAAAATGTGAAATTCCACTGGGATGTGAATAAAATTAGTGTAGACAAAGATAGTCGTGTTGCGCGAGCAAAGAGTAAGAGACATCGAAATCGAGAGAAACAACTCAACAGATTTATTTTCTTGTTGTTTTTATCACATTTAATTATCAAAATATATTTTCAAAATTCAGATTTTGTTGGTTGATTTTTTTTTAAAAGATTATTTTATTTGAACTTTTATTATTATCAAATTTTATTGTTTTGTTCTTAGTTCATTATAGCTCGGAACCAACACATGGTTTTGGTGCTCTTGATCTATCATACAAAAGGGAAATTCAAGAAACAGACTAAATTCTGAAAGAAATTTCATTAATCTACATCAAACAGATGTTATAGATTGAACATAGGTCAAAGCATCAAAAGGCACATTATACTGAACGCATCAAAAGTACATCTGAAAATATCTTCATGCTAAATACATATCATAAGCTAAACATATCTGATACATATATCATCATATCTGCTGTGCTAAAACGTGGTACCAAAAATTTATCCCTTGACTGTCCATCTTCGACGGGGTGAGTTTCTGATCAAGCTGACCTACTAAGCCATGCTCCAGGATAAGAGTTCCCTTTACATGTACTTAGAGGTGCAACCCTCTCATATATCCTCTAACTACAGTTCTGGTCGGAATCCATGTGGCATTTTCTTACTATCTATTCTTCTAAAAGTTACAGACACCCTGCAGTGTCGTACCCCCGAAATGTAGTGCTTGGCCAGGTCTACTCTATTTCCCTTGAGAATCAGTACTGAACCCACTAGCAGTAGAATCTCCACGGATCCTCTGAAATCCCCGGAGCTAATGACATGTATTTCTTTCTCAAATAAAATATTGCTTTTGCTCATGAAGAAGACCGTGCAAAAAGGCCGCACAAAATCATGATGATCTATATGTGGGGGAATGTAATCTCCTTCATCGTAGATATTGATGATACAACTATTGGGAATGCAATCGGCTGGATGTGTTCTCCACTTAACCATCCTCTTGATCATCCAATTTAGTATAGGAGGTAACAGATCCACCTCATCATGTCTTAAAATCCCCGGGGGATTTCTTTGTCTATCTTCAGTAAAATTATAACAGCAACCACATTGGATGGTGATTATTCCTTTTCCATGCATCTATTTTCTTGGTTCAGAATAGGTCCTTTCCATCAGAAGACTAGCTCGACCCCTGCCTCTTAGGTCGAATATGCAGTCAAGAATGCTCCTTTCTTCACTTTTAGAGAGACTCCAGTGTATAGCTCCAGGCCTTCTAGTATATTGACAAATCTTCCTTGAAATTCTTCATAAAATTTAAATTCCCTTCTCTTTACTTTACTCATTTTGTCTAATTCTGCCATGGTAGCCATCGGTGGTGTCGAGAGCGCTCCCTCATTTTAATATCAGCGGGAATCCATGCTTGAGCTATCTCTGTATCCAGCGGAATATATGATTCACCCATTGAGTGATTGGTGATCTGAAATCCACTATCGGTGGACTTATACTCCTCAAATGTGTTGTAACACTCTATGTGGAGGACGTTAAAGTTTGGGCATTCCACAAACGCCCCTATAGCTGGTATCTACGTGAAAATCTTGGCATTGCACGTTGGGCAACTCACGCAAAGATCATCTAAAACTTATCGTAGCATCAGGTCTGTAGTGAATTAAGACTCATCCTCTATGGCGGGCAGGCTGGAGGAAGTCTCTCTCATGAATGGATCATAGATCTTCCCCTCAGGAATCGGGGTAAGCAAGTTTTCTGCCTCCTTCTGGCATCTCCTTTCTTCACGTAGGAATTCTCTTTATTTTCGATGATTGGCATTTCTTCGTTGCATCCTTCGTAACAGTGCATTTGGAAGTCTCTTATCGTTAGCAGTGACTAGACCCTCGATCGGTGCAATTATCATAGATGGAAAATGACTAGTCCCCTCCATTTGATCTTGCTGCATTATCAGTTTCTTTCCCTTCAGTGAGGAATCCTCCTTGGTGTTGATCTTTAACAGCGACGGTAACCCCTCTTTTTCTTGATGGATGACTATGTCCATCATGGGACCCTCATAGTCTACATCAACTTGACTGAAGTCCACCTGGAAGTCTATGATGCCACCATGCAGTGCCCTTTCCTTGTTAAGTGCAAGACTCCATCCATCCTTGAAGGCAAAAATCAGCTTCTGTCCTGACATTTTTTCTGCAGACGACAGGAAAAACATTAGTGTNGGGGGTTTAATTTGGATCAAAATTAAGCTCAAAGCATGGGTAAATTAGGCTTGGATTTAGTTTGAATTAATCATATGAAATATGAATTTAAGTTTATAATTTAAATTGGGTAGGATTGGGGCCAAATTTATGGGTATGTGAGGTGAATTTGAAGAAATTGGGCCTTTAAAGGCAATTTGGGCATTTTTGGTCAAAGTGGTCAATTTGGCCAAATTGGGTTCAATTAAATGGTCCAAATTGGTTTTTTGGAGATTTGAAATGATTTTTAAGGGTTTTGTGAAATTTTGGGCTACCATGGGTATTTTTGTAATTTAGGCAAATTTGAGGGTATTTTGATAACTTCGGAATTTTTGGGATGTTTTGGGAAATTTAGGTAGTTTTAAAAGGTTGAAATGATTTTTGAATAATTTTGGGTATTTTGGATGAATTTGGGAATTTTGGTCAAATTTAGGGTTTCAAGGGCATTTAGGTAATTTGGGTAGATTTGGGTGCAAAAGGCCAAGTTGGATATTTTGGTAGAATTGGGGTGCCAACCACTTATATGAGTTATGGGCCAATGAAATCCCCATTCAGGTCCTCTATATGCTGGTCTTAGCTAAACCCTAGCGTAGGGCTAGTGGGTTTAGGGGACCATCTACATGAGTTTCCCGAAAGATCAAGGATTTAGGTACTGACCTCGGAATGGGAATTGAAATTTAAGTATCAATCCCGAAAGAGAGTCAGAATTTATGTACTGACTTCAAAAGGAGGGAATCAAATTTTAGGTACTGACCCCAAAATGGGAATTGAAAATTAAGTATCAATCCGAAAAAGAGAATCGGAATTTAGTTACTAACCTCAAAAGATAGGAATCAGAATTTAGGTACTGATCCCGAAAGATAGGAATAAAATTTTAGGTACTGATTCCAAAAGGAGGGAATCAAAATTTAGGTACTTATCCTGAAATGGAAATTGAAATTTAAGTATCAATCCCAAAAAGAGAATCAGAATTTATGTGCCAACCTCGAAAGAAGGGAATAAGAATTTAGGTATTGATCTCGAAATGAGAATTGAAATTTAGGTATCAATCTCAGAAAGAGAGTCGGAATTTACGTACTAACCTCAAAAGATAGGAATCAGGATTTAGGTATTGATCCCAAAATGGTAATTAAAATTTAAGTATCAATCCCGAAAAGAGAGTTGGAATTTAGGTAATGACCTCAAAAGAAGGGAATCGGAATTTAGGTACTAATCCAGAAATGCGAATTAAAATTTAGGTATCAATCTCAGAAAGAGAGTCGAAATTTAGGTATCGATCTCAAAAGGAGGGAATCAAAATTTAGGTACTGACCCCAAAATGGGAATTAAAATTTAAGTATCAATCCTAAAAAGAGAATCGAAATTTAAGTACCAACCTCGAAGGGAGGGAATCAGAATTTAGGTACTGACCCCGAGATGAGAATTGAAATTTAGGTATCAATTTCAGAAAGAGAGTGAGAATTTAGGTACTGACCTCAAAAGATACGAATCAGAATTCAGGTACTGATCCCTAAATGGGAATTGAAATTTAAGTATCAATCTCAAAAAGAGAATCGAAATTCAAGTACCAACCTTGAAGGGAGGGAATCGGAATTCAGGTACTGACCCTGAGATGAGAACTGAAATTTAGGTATCAATCTCAAAAAGAGAGTCGCAATTTAGGTACCGACCTTGAAAGTCAGGAATCAAAATTTAGGTACTAATTCCAAAATGGGAATTAAAATTTAAGTATCAATCCTAAAAAGAGAATCAAAATTTAGGTACCGACCTCGAAGGGAGGGAATCAGAATTTAGGTACTGACCTTGAGATGAGAATTAAAATTTAGGTATCAATCTAAGAAAGAGAGTTGGAATTTAGGTACTAACCTCGAAAGATAGGAATCAGAATTTAGGTGCTGATCCCGAAATGGGAATTTAAATTTAGGTATCAATCCCAGAAAGAGAGTCGGAATTTAGGTACCAACCTTAAAAGGAGGGAATCATAATTTAGGTATCGATTCCAAAAGCAACATGAAAGCTGTGTAGATAATTTGTGGTGTTGAATTCATAGATATGTGGCATGTGATATGGTTGACATTGGCGAAGAAAAAATTGTGAGACTTTGTGAGATTTTGTGCAAAATGTGAAATTCCACTGGATTTGAAAAAAATTAGTGTAGACAAAGATAGTCGTGCTGCGCGAGCACGGAGTAAGAGACATCGAAATCGAGAGAAAAAACTCAACAGATTTATTTTCTTGTTATTTTTATCACATTTAATTATCAAAATATATTTTCAAAATTCAATTTTTGTTGGTTGATTTTTTTTAAAAGATTATTTTATTTGAACTTTTATTATTATCAAATTTTATTGTTTTGTTGTTAGTTCATTATAGCTCGGAACCAACACACGATTTTAGGGCTCTTGATTTATCATACAAAAGGGAAATTCAAGAAACAGACTAAATTCTGAAAGAAATTTCATTAACCTGCATCAAACAGATGTTACAGATTGAACATAGGTCAAAGCATCAAAAGGCACATTATACTGAACGCATCAAAAGTACATCTGAAAATATCTTCATGCTAAATACATATCATAAGCTAAACATATCTGATACATATATCATCATATCTGCTGTGCTAAAACGTGGTACCAAAAATTTATCCCTTGACTGTCCATCTTTGACGGGGTGAGTTCCTGATCAAGCTGACCTACTAAGCCATGCTCCAGGATAAGAGTTCCCTTTACATGTACTTAGAGGTGCAACCCTCTCATATATCCTCTAACTACAGTTCTGGTCGGAATCCATGTGGCATTTTCTTACTATCTATTCTTCTAAAAGTTACAGACACCCTGCAGTGTCGTACCCCTGAAATGCAGTGCTTGGCCAGGTCTACTCTATTTCCCTTGAGAATTAGTATTGAACCCACTAGCAGCAGAATCTCCACGGATCCTCTAAAATCCACAGAGCTAATGACATGTATTTCTTTCTCAAATAAAATATTGCTTTTGCTCATGAAGGAGACCGTGCAAAAAGGACGCACAAAATCATGATGATCTATATGTGGGGGAATGTAATCCCCTTCATCGTAGATATTGATGATACAACTATTGGGAATGCAATCGGCTGGATGTATGCTCCACTTAACCATCCTCTTGATCATCCAATTTAGTATAGGAGGTAACAAATCCACCTCATCATGTCTTAAAATCCCCGGGGGATTTCTTTGTCTATCTTCGGTAAAATTATAACAACAACCACATTGGATGGTGATTATTCCTTTTTCATGCATCCATTTTTGTGGTTTGGAATAGGTCCTTTCCATCAGAAAACTAGCTCGACCCCTGCCTCTTAGGTCAAATATGCAGTCAAGAATGCTCCTTTCTTCACTTTTAGATAAGACTCCAGTGTATAGCTCCAGGCCTTCTAGTATATTGACAAATCTTCCTTGAAATTCTTCATAAAATTAAAATTCCCTTCTCTTTACTTTACTCATTTTGTCTAATTCTGCCATGGTAGCCATCAGTGGTGTCGAGAGCGCTCCCTCATTTTAATATCAGCGGGAATTCATGCTTGTGCTATCTCTGTATCCAGCGGAATATATGATTCACCCATTGAGTGATTGGTGATCTGAAATCCACTATCGGTGGACTTATACTCCTCAAATGTGTTGTAACACTCTATGTGGAGGACGTTAAAGTTTGGGCATTCCACAAACGCCCCTATAGCTGGTATCAACGTGGGAATCTCGGCATTGCACGTTGGGCAATTCACGCAAAGATCATCTAAAACTTTTGGTAGCATCAGGTCTGTAGTGAATTAAGACTCATCCTCTATGGCAGGCAGGCTGGAGGAAGTCTCTCTCATGCATGGATCATAGATCTTCCCCTTAGGAATCGGGGTAAGCAAGTTTTCTGCCTCCTTCTGGCGTCTCCTTTCTTCACGTAGGAATTCTCTTTATTTTTGATGATTGGCATTTCTTCGTTGCGTCCTTCGTAACAGTGCATCTGGAAGTCTCTAATCATTAGCAGTGACTAAACCCTCGGTCGGTGTAATTATCATAGATGGAAAATGACTAGTCCCCTCCATTTGATCTTGCTACATTATCAGTTCTTTCCCTTCAGTGAGGAATCCTCCTTGGTGTTGATCTTTAACAGCGACGGTAACCCCTCTTTTTCTTGATGGCTGACCATGTCCATCATGGGACCCTCATAGTCTACATCAACTTGACTGAAGTCCACATCGAAGTCTATGATGCCACCATGCAATGCCCTTTCCTTGTTAAGTGCAAGATTCCGTCCATCCTTGAAGGCAAAAATCAGCTTCTGTCCTGACATTTTTTCTGCAGACGACAGGAAAAACATTAGTGTTGAAATTTAGCAGGAACAAGAACAAAAAATGTTTTTATTAGACAAAATTTTAGTTTATTTCAGTGAGAAGATCATTTATTTATATTTACATATTATTTAATTTAGTAAAATATCAACCTTAAAAGTAGAAAGGAGAAAATTGAAGCATGTAAATTCAAAAAAATTTATTTTATTGGGGTTAATTTTATTACAAAATTTTTGGACCAAGTCACAAATGTTTGACCATATAAAAAACCCCAGAATAATTAAAATTTCAAAATTTCAATTCAAGCAATGTCAAGTTGCATAATATATCTTTAAGTATTTTCTGTTGATCGACAACATGGGTCTCTTGGCTTGAAAATCCATGAGCTGGTAGGCTCCTCATGCGTAGAACTTTTCAACGACAAATTCTCTCTCCTATGTTGGCTCAAAATTTTCACCTATCTTGCGGCATGCAAGAATAGGCCTTTTGAGCACGAGAACGAGATCACCAACTTTGAACGTCCTTAGGCGGACAAATTTGTCATGAGCTTGTACCATCCTCGCTTGGTAAAGCTCCAAATGTTGTTGTGCTTTGAGTCGCTTTCCTTCAATACTTTCCAATTCTTCAAGTTTCAGTTTTGTACTTTCTTTTGTTGTAAGTTGATTGGCGAGAGACAGCGGCTCTGAGAGATGACGTTTGGACTTCTAACGATAGTACGACCCCGGACTCGTACACAAGTGCGTAGGGTGTACATTGAGTGGGAGTTATGAACATTATCCAGTAAGCCCACAAGACTTCTAGAGTTTGTTATGCCAATCTCTTTTGCTTTCGTCCAGTGTCTTCTTCAAAATCTCTACTAGTGTCTTGTTGAAGGCCTCTGCTAGACCATTTGTCATGGGATAGTAGATTGTAGAGTATCTGCAATCTATCCCGTACTGCTTGACAAAATTGTTGATTTTTGTGTTCTTAAAGGCTGTCCCATTGTCAGAAATTATTATGTGTGGAACTCCAAAATGGTAGACAATTTGGCTTTTGAAAAAATTGAAAGACGTGCTATGTTGTAACCTCTCGTAACGGTACTGCCTCTGCCCATTTGGAAAAATATTCTGTGTGAAACTCCAAAACGGTAGATGATGGAGGGTCTATCAGACCTATTATGTCCATGCCCCAACACTCAAATGACCACGAGGCAATGGTTGAGTGTAACACATTTGGAGGTTGGTGCAAGACCACCCCATGCACTTGGCATTGGTGACATCTTTTGGTTGTATCCATGCAGTCGGACATCATACCGACCAATATTATCCAAGTCTCTTGATCTTCATTTTCTTCTTTTGCCCTGACTAGTGAGTGCCACACAATTTGACATGTACTTCTTTGACAATATTTTATGCCTCTGCTCTACTCAAACATCATAGCCACATCTAATCGAATGATCTTCTATAGAGGACATCATCTACTAAAGCGTATGACATAACCCTTCTTGTGATTTGGTGCAATGCTGACTTGTCCTCTGATCGTTTTCCAGCCTGCAAATATTCTATTAATGGCTTACACTATTCTTTATTAATATCAGCAACCACAATCATCGTTTTTTCTTCTTTCCTAGTTTGTGTAAATTTTCAAAGTTGATTCAATACAAAACCTTTCTTCCTTGTACCATAATGTCAATGGAACCCTCGGGGGACACGCCAATTCTTTTGTAAGTTTTTTTAAAGTATCGGCATGAGTATTATCTCCTTGAGGAATCTGGTATAAAGTTACATTGGGAATCTGCTCTAGCTGCCTCATCGCGTATGGATGATATTCTGCTAACATTGGTTTCAAAATCTTATTTTATCCGGTGACTTGTTGAATGATGAGTTGTGAGTCACCATAGTTGGCAATATCTATTATATACATCTATATTACCAATTCTAACCCAATAATTAAGGCTTCATATTCTTCTTCGTTGTTGGTACATGACTCTATCAAGTGATAGGATAATCTTAGCATGCCCTTATATGGTGTGATGAAGATCAAACTAATTCCTGCTTTACTTGTTATAACTGTTCTTGATCCTTTATCTTTTCTGGCTGATGAAGCTCCATCGAAATACATCTCCCAACATTTTGCATTGGAGAAATCCATCTGTAATACCTGTTCATCTGGCAGTTCATCATTAAGAGGGAACCCAGTTGGAAGTGGGTGTGTAGCAAGAAACTCTATTAAAATCTATACCTTGATAACACAGAGGGGAACAAAAGTTATATCAAATTGCAACAAAATCGTTGACCATCTTGCTAAACGTCTAGAGAGTTTTGGTCGGGTCATCAAATATTACAATGGAGTAACTTTTAAAATCAGAGTTACCTTATGAGAAAACATGTAATGTATGAGCTTCTGGGCGGCGAAAATAAAAGCTAGACAATGCTTCTCAAAAGGAGGATACCTTATCTCTGTCGGTATCAGACGTCGACTCAAGTATTGGAGTGTGTATTCGTTACCCTCATCATTAACTTGGGCTAGAGGGCTCCAAGAGAGCCGTCTAAGGCCGCGGTATAAAGTATTAAAGGATTTCCCGGGATATGGGCTGCCCAAATAGGAGGTGTCATTAAATATTTTTTAAAGTCCTCAAAAGCCCACTAGCATTTCTCTTCCCAAACAAATTTGACATCCTTCTTAACTATTGCTGAGAAGGGTTTACACCTACCTGAGAGATTAGAAATAAAACGTCTCAGATATGCCAACTTTCCTTTGAAGTAATGTAGTTGTTTCAAGGTCTTGGGAGGAGGCATTTCCAAGATAGCTTTAATCTTATCCGGGTTGATCATGATTCCCCGATAACAGACAACGAATCCTTGAAATTCCTAGAGGTAACGTCAAAAGCGCACTTCAAGGGATTCATCTTAAGAACATTTTATTGTAATTGTTCGAACATGATCATCAAATCATACAAATGGTCTATTTTTTGTTTACTTTTGATGACCAAATCATCCACCTAGCATTCCACTTGGTTGTGAATGAGATCATAAAAAATCTTTGTCATAGCTTATTGATATGTCTCTCCAGCATTCTTCAACCCAAACGAGATCACTGTGTAGCAGAAAATCTTGATAAGTGTTCTGAGGGCTTGTCAGTCTCCATGTGACTAGGTGCAGTTTAATTTCGCATAATATAGTGTTTAGAAATCAGGTATTTTAATTTGAAAAAATGGGGTTATCCTACAGTTATATAATATTAATCCCATTGGTTCCTACAGTTTGAATAATCGAGCTAACCACGAGTAATGTACCACCCTGAAAAGTAATACACTACTGATAATAAGCTCAATTAAATAAACTATAGAAATAAATGACTTTTGTTTGATCTGCAAGTTTGCATAATGACCGATAGATTCCTTTATTTGATATGGGAGTCAAATAACGTTTATTTTAAGTCTGGGTTCTTTTAAGTTCCCTATAATGGCAAGCCCCTATAGTTAATTACATCTTAAGTGAACGAATCACTTAAGAAAACTCTCGATAAAAATCAGAATTCTTTTATTTTCATGAATTCAAAAGGAAGGGTTTTCAACGAACATGATTGTGAAATTTCCAATAGGGATTGGTTCAAAGGTGAAACATTGCATTTTAAGAATCAAAGAAAGAAAAGTAGGGGAGATTAAAGATCCAGAAAAGGTTCGTGGTAATCCCTTAAACTATCCTAATGTTTGGATCAATTTAGGATGATATTAATTTAAGTTAACTCTTTTCAGTTTTATTAATTAGGGCTTGGATTTGTGTAATGATGATTTACACAAAAAGCCTAGAAAGATAGGAGGTTTTACGTCGAGTGACTATCTCAGAATCCTAAAACAAGTTAGGACATGGTGCATATCAGGACTATGTAGGAGCCTAATAAAAAGAGAAGTTTTATGTCATAAAAGACAATAAAAGAACATGCATTGAGATACATAAAACAATATATAGAGCTAATAAAGAAACAATATCTTGTAAAATTTTTATTAAATTTTAATTATTTAATTAGTGGTAACCCAGTCAAGATGTCTATGGCTCCGTCGTTCCGGGTCGCCGGGTGCTCTAGTTTACTTAGTCCAAAAGGTGGTTATCCACCAGGACCGGAAGATTCTTGTCAACATCCACAGAATACATTGTCCAAGAAATCTTCGTAAAGTAGAACAAAAAGGGGGTTTAAGTTGCGTTATGTGATCTTTGTGATTAAGATTTAATTAATTCTTAAATTACTTTATCGATTTTAGGGTTGAAATGTTTTAGGTTGTTTACATCTTGTTGTCAAATTTTATATATTTTATTTTAGTTAATTTTGTTCACTTATTATTACTTATGTGAAGTTGACGACTTTGAAGCTGACTTAACNCACTAGTGGTCTCTCCCATAGCAATAGATCAAGTGTTCATATAAATGATAGAGCCTACATTTATATCCATCACTTGCTGAATACAAGTAGTTCAGGATTGTTCTATCCTTGGTCACTTCACTATGATGGTTTGTTGGAATCATCTTCCTAGAAATAAAATAATGTCAGGCCTTATATACTACATTTAAAATAAAAAGGGGAAAGTTGACTTTAACTCCATTCTTTACTTTCCAAGCCCTTTCTCACCAGTTAGAAAAGAAATAACCTCATCTAAGGCCTCATTTATAGCAAAGAATGAATGATACTGGCATCTAAAACATCTTCTACTGATAAAACTCATTTATTTTTCTTGGAGCAAACTCCAATCTTTTTCCTCGAACAAAAACAAAATCATCAGAAGCCTCCAGAAAGTTGGCATAAAATTCCATAACTATCTCAGCTATCGCATCGACAGTAAAGTAGAAGAAGTTTTCCCACTGCCGAATGATAATCAATCGTTCAACTTCTCCTCCCAAATTTTTGAAACCTCGATCCAGAATCACTTTCTTATTTTCTCGNTAGAGAATGAATGATACTGGCATCTAAAACATCTTCTACTGATAAAACTCATTTATTTCTCTTGGAGCAAACTCTAATCTTTTTCCTCGAACAAAAACAAAATCATCAGAAGCCTCCAGAAAGTTGGCATAAAATTCCATAACTATCTCAGCTATCGCATCGACAGTAAAGTAGCAGAAGTTTTCCCACTGCCGAGTGATAATCAATCGTTCAACTTCTCCTCCCAAATTTTTGAAACCTCAATCCAGAATCACTTTCTTATTTTCTCGAAGATTATGAAATCGAGCACTAGCTTTAAAGCTAACAAACTTTTGCTCATCATATTCTATTTTTCTTTTGCTCGATTTAGGTGCCATGGGAAATCTAGAAAAATTTGATAAAAATCCAAATAAATTCAAAAATTCTAAAAATCAAAATGTAAAACACTTTAAACTTAAACCTACTAAGTAAAAGTTTTTCACCAAAGCATTTTCTCAAAATCTCTCAAAAAAACCCAAAACTTTCGGATCTAGGCAATGTGAGAAAAATCTTTGGTGAAAATAAAATAATTTTTACTTTAAAGTGTAGCTCTTACCTAGAGAAAATCAAATCCAAAGTTCCTTTGCCTCTAAATTGCCTCAAATCCGCCCAAAATCAAGCCCTAAGTGTGAAAATCGAAGGTTGAAGGTGAATTTAGGGGTAAAAATGGAGTTTTTGTGGTGAAAATAACAAATTAAAGGGTTTATTACTGCTCTCGGGTCGAAGGCACCGTCGGCGCCCATGCCAGCGCCGTCAGTGCTGAAGGCCCGATATTCACTATTTTGATTTTTTTTTCAAATTTTCAATTTCCTTTTAATTTAATCCAAAATTTTTCAGTATTTTTAAACACAAATTTTTATCTAATAATAATTCACAAATAACCATTCATAAATAATCATTTTCACAAACAACAATAAACTAACTTTTATATATGAAAATACACTTTTTAAAAACACATTTCACAAATCACACATTCACACCTATTAAGCAAACTAATTATAAATCAGCATCCAAATGAAGCCACAAACCTAAATGCTAACACAAAACTATACACATAATCAAAGTTCTAAATTCTAAAGCAAAAACAAACCAAAATAAATCAAATCAAATCCACACAATTACATCAAATACATAAATATTCTTAAGCAAGTAGAGAATCCAAAGTCTTCAGTCATTCTGCTTCATCTTCAGTGCTTTCACCTCCTTTAATATCTCCAATAGATTGATAATGAACAAATAGGTTGTAGAAGGATCGGTACGGGAATTGATCTATCAAATTTTCTTCGATCCACCCATTTTCTTTAAATATCTAAACTAATCCTACTTCAAAAGTTCTAGTATGATCAAAATTTTCTTTCATTCTCCAATCAAGGTGATAAAAAAGGTACTTAAGATCTCCCACTGCATTCATAATACTCTTAAGTTCCTTTTTAATTTTCTTGAATTTTTTCTCCAAAGCAAGCAAACTTCCTACTGTGGTGGTAGTAATGGAGTTGAAGCATGTGAAGAATGATCCATAATAGCATTTAGTGATCTAATTCCATTACCAACATACTGATCATCAATAGGGATCATGGTCTCCCAATGTAGTAAAACTTTTTCCCAACTTTTATATGGCACTTGGGATTGACTACAAATCAGAAAAATAGTAGAAGGATGCCCAAGTCCATAAATTGGCCCATTCATAATGATACCCATAACATATTTAAATACGATTGATCCTATATCAATAGGTTTTTCCATTTGAATACAGTAGTTTAAAATAACACTTTCCTTGGTGACTCTACTAATCCTCATAGTAGAAAGTAATTCTGCATAAATAAAGAAATGTCACTGCTTCAAAATTGGATTAAGTAATGAAGCAGGAAAACTAATATATCCTTCATCTCGTACTTCCCACATATCACTTTCATCCGTCAGAAAATTATAAACATCTTGCATCAAATCTCGCGTAAGAATGAAATTTGTATAATGACAAATTAGAACATTTTCTATCATATACAATTCATTAATCCTCGCAGGAGTACATGGTATAGTCTTACCTCATACGAAGACAACTCCTTGGGTAATTCCATGTAAATTTGCATAGAACTCCTTCACTACAGGCACAACAACACAGCGGTAGTGTAACACAGAACTTCCCATTGTAAAACGATATTGTCAACCAGAGCACTTGGATTGATCAATCCATGATTAAAAAATCCTCTCTCCTTGATCAATCTTCTTCATAATAACTTCATCGTATAATCTCTGTCAAAACTAATAAACTTTCTTCTATTGAAAACTCCATACCTTGAAGTATTTCTGGAATTGGAAGCCATGGAATATGAAAATAAGAAGTTTCTAAGCATCATAGGAAGTTTTTAGGACTTTAAAACACCTCCCGGCAGTTATTATGGAGCGAAATTTTGTCAAATTTTGCTAAAAGTTGTCTAAACTGTCAAACCGCTCTTAGAGCCTTCGGCCCTCCCGATTGGCGTTGTCGGCCCTGAGGTTCGTTTTCTTGGGCGTCGTCGGCGCTAGTGGCCAAAATTTTGCGACTTTCATTTTTCATTCAATTTAATTCCAATTTTTTCTCCAATGTAAATATTTGACTTAATTTATAATAAATGCAATTGTGTAGAATTATTATCTACTAATGTATAATACACTTATCAAAAAAAATAGTAATACATAGACATATATGTATGGGTTGCCTCCGACAAAGCGTTTGGTTTAACGTCGTCAGCCCAACACACTATTTGTTTAGTTGGGTTGACTTAACATTAAAACTTCTTTAAATTGAGGTATGTGCCCTTCATAATAATGTTTCAGATGATGCCCATTAACTTTAAATACCTTTCCAGTGTTAGGATCTTTAATAACAACAGTTTCATAATGATAGACTTTAATCACTTTAAATGGTCCTAACCATCTGGATTTCAGTTTTCATGGAAATAATCTCAATCTTATATAATAGAACTTCTTGTCCAGGTTAAAATTTCTTCTAAATAATCTTCCGATCATGCCATATTTTCATTTTTTCTTTATAGATATGCTTCATTTCTTATTTTCTCAAGTTCATTGAGTTGCAATAATATTTTCTCACCAGCATCTTTTAGATTAAAATTAAATTTTTTAATAGCCCAAAATACTTTATGCTCTAATTCTACTAATAAGTGGCATGTTTTCCCAAATATCAGTCTGTATGGGGGCATTCCTATATGAGTCTTATAAGCATTTCTATGTGCTCATAATGCGCTATCTAGTCTAGCAGACCAATCCAATTTATAAAGATTTACAGGTTTTTTTAAAATACATTTAATTTTACGATTTGATATCTCTGTTAGACCGCTAGTCTGAAGATGATAAGCAATAGATATTCTATGCATAATATCATATTTCTTAGTACATTTTTCAATTCTCTTATTCTTAAAATGAGATCCTCCATCAGTAATAATAACTCTCGACATTTCATATCTTGTAAAAATATTTTTAATCAAAAATTTAGAAACACTCCGAGCATCACATCTGGGTACAACAATAGCTTCAATTTATTTGAACATATAATCAACAGCAAGTAATATATATAAGCTTCCAAATGAAGGTATAAATGGTTCCATAAAATTTAATCCCCACACATCAAAAATTTCAACTTCCAATATGTAATTTAGAGGCATTTCATTTCTTCTAGAAATATTTCCTACACGTTGCATTATCGTACATTTTAATATATTCATTAACATCTTTAAAAATAGTAGGCCAATAAAATCTAGCTTGCAAAATTTATATATAGTATTATTTGTTCCAAAATGTCCTCCAAATTCAGAATCATGGCATCTTTCAATTATCTGTAGAGTTTTTTCATAAAACACACATGTTCTAATAATTAGATCTATACATTATTTATATAAATATGGGTCATCCCAAAAATAATCTTTTGAATCATATATAAGTTTCTTTAATTGTGAATTTTTCATATCAGGTGGTAAAATATTACTTATAATATAATTCACTATATCAGTATAACACGATACATCCATTTCATCAATACTATATAACCGTTCATAAGAGATTTTCTAAAATTTTATTTGCAAAATTTGTTAATATTTCTATTTCTATCCTAGAAAAATGATCAACTATTTGATTATTATTTCCCTTTCTATCAATCATAGTAAAATCAAACTCTTGTAATAGAAGTATCCATCTAATTAATCTTAGTTTAGCATCCATCTTTTGCATTAAGTATTTAATATCAGAATAATCTGTATGCACTATACATTTAGTTCCAATTAAATAAGGTCTAAATTTATCAAAGGCATAAAACATAGCAAATAACTTTCTTTTAGTAGTAGTATAATTAATTTGAGCATTATTTAGAGTCTTTCTAGAATAATATATAACTTTAAAAACTTTGTCGTGCCTTTGTTCTAATACACCCCAATAGCATAATCACTAGCATCACACATTATTTCAAATAGTTTTTCCCAGTCTGGTGATACTATTATAGGTGCAGTGACTAATTTTTTCTTTAATAATTCAAATGCTTTTATGCATTCCTCATTAAAATCAAATTTTGTATCTTTTTTCTAAAAGTTGGCATAGGACTTAGTTATTTTTGAAAAAAAATTTTATGTAGCGCCTCTAAAAACCAGCATGTTCTAGAAAAATTCTCACCCCTTTAACATTAGTATGTGGTGGTAATTTTTCTATAACTTGGATTTTTGTAGGATCTACCTTCATGCCTTTTTCAAAAATTTTATGCCCAAGCACAATACCTCCTGCAACCATAAATTGATATTTTTTCCCAATTTAATACTAGGTTGACTTTTTCACATACTTCCAAAACTTTTTTTAAATTATTAAGACATAACTCAAATGAAATCCCAAATACAAAAAAATCATCCATAAACACTTCAATTCCATGTTCTATAAAATTTCTAGAAATTGACATCGTGCTTCTTTGAAATGTTGCAGGTGCATTGCATAGTCCAAAAGGCATTCTACGAAAAGTAAATGTTTTATATGGGCTTGTAAATGTTGTTTTCACTTGATCCTCTAAAACAATTGAATTTAATGATAACCGGTATATCCATCTAAAAAGCAATAATATTTATTCCCAGCCAATCTATCCAACATTGGGTCTAGAAAGGGTAAAGGAAAGTGATCTTTTCTTGTGTCCATATTTAATTTTCTATAGTTAATACAAATTTGTTAACCAGTAACTTGTCTTATTGGTATTAATTCATTTTTTTCTTGTTTTCCTGAACAGTCACTCCTTTCTTCGGAACACAGTGAATTGGGCTTACCCAAGCACTATTTGAACTAGGATATATAATTCCGGCATCTAACCATTTTAAAATCGCTTTTTTAACAACTTCTTTCATTATTGGCTTTAATCTTCTCCGAGGATCAGCTTTAGGTTCTTATTATTCATTTAATAAAATTTTGTGCATACAAATTGAAGGACAAATTCCTTTAATATCTGCAAAGTCCATTCAAAAGCCTTTTCATACTTGTTTAACATTTCTATCAATTTTTGTTCTTGAATTTCAGTTAACTTAGAAGATATAATAACAAGCAATGTAAATGACTCTCCTAAAAATACATACTTTAAATGGGCAGGTAATATCTTTAATTAAAGTTCAGGTGGTTTAATACTTGAAGGAATAAGAATTTTACTATCATTTTCTAACAAGTCTAATGTTTCAAATTTGCCCTGAATATAATCCAAATCTTCTCCTTTTANAGTTTTTTGTGGTGAAAATCACAAATTAAAGGGGTTATTACTGCTCTCAGGTCAAAGGCGCCGTCGGCGCCCATGCCAGCGCCGTCAGTGCTGAAGGCCCGATATTCACTATTTTGATTTTTTTTTCAAATTTTCACTTTCCTTTTAATTTACTCCAAAATTTTTTGAGTATTTTTAAACACAATTTTTTTCTAATAATAATTCACAAATAAACATTCATAAATAATCATTTTCACAAACAACAATAAACTAACTTTTATATATGAAAATACACTTTTTAAAAACACATTTCACAAATCACACATTCACACCTATTAAGCAAACTAATTATAAATCAGCATCCAAATGAAGCCACATAACTAAATGCTAACACAAAACTATACACATAATCAAAGTTCAAAATTCTAAAGCAAAAACAAACCAAAACTAATCAAATCAAATCCACACAATTACATCAAATACATAAATATTCTTAAGCAAGTAGAGAATCAAAAGTCTTCAGTCATTCTGCTTCATCTTCAGTGCTTTCACCTCCTTTAATATCTCCCATAGATTGATAATGAACAAATAGGTTGTAGAAGGATCGGTAGGGGAATTGATCTATCAAATTTTCTTTGATCAACCCATTTTCTTTAAATATCTGAACTAATCCTACTTCAAAAGTTCTAGTATGATCAAAATTTTCTTTCATTCTCCAATCAAGGTGATAAAAAAAGTACCTAAGATCTCCCACTGCATTCATAATACTCTTAAGTTCCTTTTTAATTTTCTTCAATTTTTTCTCCAAAGCAAGCGACCTTCCTACTGTGGTGGTAGTAATGGAGTTGAAGCATGTGAAGAATGATCCATAATAGCATTTAGTGATCTAATTCCATTACCAACATACTGATCATCAATAAGGATCATGGTCTCCTAATGTAGTAAAACTTTTTCCCAACTTTTATATGGCACTTGGGATTGACTGCAAATCAGAAAAATAGTAGAAGGATGCCCAAGTCCATAAATTGGCCCATTCATAATGATACCCATAACAGATTTAAATATGATTGATTCTATATCATAGGTATTTTCTCATTTAAATACAGTAGTTTAAAATAACACTTTCCTTGGTGACTCTACTAATCCTCATAGTAGGAAGTAATTCTGCATAAATAAAGAAATGTCACTGCTTCAAAATTGGATTAAGTAATGAAGCAGAAAAACTAATATATCCTTCATCTCGTACTTCCCATATATCACTTTCATCCATCAGAAAATTATAAACATCTTGCATCAAATCTCGCGTAAGAATGAAATTTGTATAATGACAGATTGGAACATTTTCTATCATATACAATTCATTAATCCTCGCAGGAGTATATGATATAGTCTTACCTTATACGAAGACAACTCCTTGGGTAATTCTATGTAGATTTGCATAGAACTCCTTCACTACAGGCACAACAACACAGCGGTAGTGTAACACAGAACTTCCCATTGTAAAATGATCTTGTCAACCAGAGCACTTGGATTGATCAATCCATGATTAACAAATCCTCTCTCCTTGATCAATCTTCTTCATAATAACTTCATCGTATAATCTCTGTGCGTCAAAACTAATAAACTTTCCTCTATTAAAAACTCCATACCTTGAAGTATTTCTAGAATTGGAAGTCATGGAATATGAAAATAAGAAGTTTCTAAGCATCATAGGAAGTTTTTAGGACTTTAAAAACACCTCCCGGCAGTTATTATGGAGCTAAATTTTGCCAAAGTCTGCTAAAAGTTGTCTAAATCGTCAAACCGCTCTTGGAGCCTTCGGCGCTCCCGATTGGCGTTGTTGGCCCTGAGGTCCGTTTTCTTGGGCGTCGTTGGCACCAGTGGCCAAAATTTTGCGACTTTCATTTTTCATTCAATTTAATTCCAAATTTTTCTCCAGTGTAAATATTTGACTTAATTTATAATAAATGCAATTGTGTAGAATTATTATCTACTAATGTATACTACACTTATAAAAAAAATAGTAATACATAGAAATATATGTATGGGTTGCCTCCGACAAAGCGCTTGGTTTAACGTCGTCAGCCCGACACACAATTTGTTTAGTTGGGTTGACTTAACATTAAAACTTCTTTAAATTGAGGTATGTGCCCTTCATAATAATGTTTCAAACGATGCCCATTAACTTTAAATACCATTTCAGTGTTAGGATCTTTAATAACAATAATTCCATAATGATAAACTTTAATCACTTTAAATGGTTCAGTGTTAGGATCTTTAATAACAACAGTTCCATAATGATAGTCTTTAATCACTTTAAATGGTCCTAACCATCTGGATTTCAGTTTTCATGGAAATAAATTTCAATCTTATATAATAGAACTTCTTGTCCAGGTTTAAATTTCTTCTAAATAATCTTCCGATCATGCCATATTTTCATTTTTTTTCTTTATAGATTTTTGCATTATGCTTCATTTCTTATTTCCTCAAGTTCATTGAGTTGCAATAATATTTTCTCACCAGCATCTTTTAGATTAAAATTAAATTTTTTAATAGCCCAAAATGCTTTATGCTTTTTCTCACCAGCATCTTTTAGATTAAAATTAAATTCCTTAATAGCCCAATATGCTTTATGCATTTTCTCACCAACATCCTTTAAATTAAAATTAAATTCTTTAATAGCCTAAAATGCTTTATGTTAATTCTACTAATAAGTGACATGGTTTCCGAAATATCAGTCTGTATGGGGACATTCCTATATGAGTCTTATAAGCATTTCTATATGCTCATAATGCACTATCTAGTCTAGCAGACCAATCCAATTTGTAAAGATTTACAGGTTTTTTTAAAATACGTTTAATTTCACGATTTGATATCTCTGTTAGACCGCTAGTCTGAGGATGATAAGCAATAGAGAATCTATGCATAATATCATATTTCTTAGTACATTTTTCAATTCTCTTATTCTTAAAATGAGATCCTCCATCAGTAATAATAACTCTCGACATTTCATATCTTGTAAAAATATTTTTAATCAAAAATTTAGAAACACTCCGAGCATCACATCTGGGTACAACAATAGCTTCAATCCATTTGAACATATAATCAACAGCAAGTAATATATATAAGCTTCCAAATGAAGGTATAAATGGTCCCATAAAATCTAATCCCCACACATCAAAAATTTCAACTTCCAATATGTNCAATAAATAAGATGAATGCCCATCAGAGGAAAATCATACATAAGATGTCGTAGATCTTCCTCCAAGTAAAAATTTATGGGGTGTCATTGGATTTTTAGCACCAAGGTTAACTCTAATGAATCATTGGAACACAACAAAACATGGTTAGTCGCCAAAGGCTACTCACAAACATATGGAGTTGACTATGATGAGACATTTGCTATAGTTGCTAAATTAAATACCATTTGAGCCCTATTTTCTCTTGCTGTGAATTTGGATTAGCCCTTGCTCCAGCTGGATGTCAAAAATGCTTTCTTGAATGGGGATTTCATAGAGGTGTACATGTGCCTCCCTTTAGGCATTGATTCTACTTTCCTCCAGGAACAAGTCTGATAATGTGTTATTGTTTTTCTTAGTCCTAATCTGATCACACCCTCTTCTTTTGACATTCATTTAGTGGCCAAATTGCTATCCTTATCGTCTATGTAGATAATATTGTACTCACAGGTGATGATCTACCAACACTGAAATCTCTGAAAAGAATTATTGTTGCTTCTTTTGAAATGAAGAACTTGAGATCACTTCAGTACTTTTTAAGCATAGAAATTGTTCGGTCACTCGGGGTATTTGTCTATCTCAATGCAAATATATACTTGATCTATTTACTGAGAACAATCTTCTCCTATGCAATCTTGTGGTTATCTCAATGGATCTCAATGAGAAATTAGCTAATGTTCCCAATGCAGTTCTGATGAATATGACTCATTAACAACAAATTTTGGGGAAACCATTTATCTCGCCCATACTCGTCCCGACATTTGTCATACAGTAGGTATTGTAAGACAGTTTATGCACGATCCTTATGAGCATCATCTCCAAATTGTCCACTGGATCCTTCATTGCTTAAAAGACACACCAGACATGATTATGTTTCTCGCACCATAACTTGCGTTCTATAGTAGTTTTTGCAGATGCAAATTGGGTCAAGTCCTTTAATAACCAACGATCCACCTCAAGATATTGCTCATTCGTATGAGAAAATGTCATCACATGAAAAACAAAAACAGTCGGTTGTGGCCCGAAGTAATGCGGACGCCAAATTTCATTTCATCTCCTTGGGTATCTGTGAAGTTATATGATTACACATTATGCTTTGTGAATTGTGTATGACATTCTCTGTTCCTCTCCAACTGTTATGTGATAATANTTTCATAAAACACACATCTTCTAATAATTAGATCTTTACATTATTTATATAAATATGGGTCATCCCAAAAATAATCTTTTGAATCATATATAAATTTCTTTAATTGTGAATTTTTCATATCAGGTGGTAAAATATTACTTATAATATAATTCACTATATCAGCATAACACGATACATCCATTTCATCAATACTATATAACTGTTCATAAGAGAAATTTTCTAAAATTTCATTTGCAAAATTAGTTAATATTTCTATTTCTATCCTAGAAAAATGATCAGCTATTTGATTATTATTTCCCTTTCTATCAATCATAGTAAAATCAAACTCTTGTAATAGAAGTATCCATCTAATTAATCTTAGTTTAGCATCCATCTTTTGCATTAAGTATTTAATATCAGAATAATCTGTATGCACTATACATTTAGTTCCAATTAAATAAGGTCTAAATTTATCAAAGGCTTAAACAATAGCTAATAACTTTCTTTCAGTAGTAGTATAATTAATTTGAGCATTACTTAGAGTCTTTCTAGAATAATATATAACTTTAAAAACTTTGTCGTGCCTTTGTCCTAATACACCCCAATAGCATAATCACTAGCATCACACATTATTTCAAATAGTTTTTCCCAGTCTAGTGATACTATTATAGGTGCAGTGACTAATTTTTTCTTTAATAATTCAAATGCTTTTATGCATTCCTCATTAAAATCAAATTTTGTATCTTTTTTTAAAACTTGGCATAGCGGCTTAGTTATTTTTGAAAAATTTTTTTATGTAGCGCCTGTAAAAACCAGCATGTTCTAGAAAACTTCTCACCCCTTTAACATTAGTATGTGGTGGTAATTTTTCTATAACTTGGATTTTTTCAGGATCTACCTTCATGCCTTTTTAAAAAATTTTATGCCCAAGCACAATACCTCCTACAACCATAAATTGATATTTTTCCCAATTTAATACTAGGTTGACTTTTTCACATACTTCCAGAAATTTTTTTAAATTATTAAGACATAACTCGAATGAAGTCCCAAATACATAAAAATCATCCATAAACACTTCAATTCCATGTTCTATAAAATTTCTAAAAATTGACATCGTGCATCTTTGAAATGTTGCAGGTGCATTGCATAGTCCAAAAGGCATTCTACAAAAAGTAAATGTTTTATATGGGCTTGTAAATGTTGTTTTCACTTGATCCTCTGAAACAATTGAATTTAATGATAACCGGTATATCCATCTAAAAAGCAATAATATTTATTCCCAGCCAATCTATCCAACATTGGGTCTAGAAAGGGTAAAGGAAAGTGATCTTTTCTTGTGACCATATTTAATTTTCTATAGTTAATACAAATTTGTTAGCCAGTAACTTGTCTTATTGGTATTAATTCATTTTTTCTTGTTTTCCTGAACAGTCACTCCTTCTTCCTTCGGAACACAGTGAATTGGGCTTACCCAAGCACTATTTGAACTAGGATATATAATTCCAGCATCTAACCATTTTAAAATCTCTTTTTTAACAATTTCATTCATTATTGGGTTTAATCTTCTCCGAGGATCAGCTTTAGGTTCTTATTTTTCATTTAATAAAATTTTGTGCATACAAATTGAAGGACTAATTCCTTTAATATCTGCAAAGTCCATTCAAAAGCCTTTTTATACTTGTTTAACATTTCTATCAACTTTTGTTCTTGAATTTCAGTTAACTTAGAAGATATAATAACAAGCAATGTAGATGACTCTCCTAAAAATACATACTTTAAATGGGCAGGTAATATCATTAATTAAAGTTCAGGTGGTTTAATACTTGAAGGAATAAGATTTTTACTATCGTTTTCTAACAAGTCTAATGTTTCAAATTTGCCCTGAATATAATCCAAATCTTCTCCTTTTATTTCATCTTCATTCTAAAAAATTTCTCCTTATTTTAATTTATCTTCACACTCATTCTTAAACTGTTCATTACTCAGATAATCAGCTACTTCCATCCCGAAACATTCATTGTCTTGTTCTATTGCAGGATGTTTCATAGTTTTTGCTATATTAAATTTTACTTCTTGATCATTAACTCTCATTATTAATTCTCATTTTTGCATATCTATTACAGCTCTTCCTGTTGCAAGAAATGGTCTCCCTAAAATAATAGGAATCTCTTTATCTTTCTCCATATCCAACACTATATATATGTTATTGTTGCATGCGTGAGGATTTATTTTAATTTTTTTTTATTTTTCATATAATAATAATAATATTATAATTATTATTATTATTATTATTATTATTATTTAAATCTCTCCATGCATTTTTCACCGAACGCGTCATCGCGGTGAAATGAATGCCCCCTAGATGAAATCAATTTTTTGGACACGCTCGCGCGGTCCATTTTGTCATCCGGGGTCGTTCGGACCACTTTTCTGAAATCGGGTAAAAAATGCGTCAAATTTAATTTGCGTCAAAGTTTTGTTTTGCGATCGATTGTTTTGGAAATTAATCATGGGCCAATTAAATTGATTTGAATTCATTTAAAATTGGATCTAGACATGTTGAATTTGAAATTGAGGTATTTGACTGGTCATGAAGCTCAATTTGAAAATTTTGGTCAAAGGGAGTGAATTTGGTTAAATTCGACCCAATGGATGGTCAATAATTGATTTTAGGGGTGTTTGAGATGATTTTGGAGGATTTGAGAATTTTTCGTCCATGAGTGGCATTTTGGTAATTTTGGTTGACTTTAACCAAAGTGGTCAAAAGGTTGATTTGAAACGCTCGAGGTGGTTCTGGGAGAAATTTAGAGTCAAATGATAGTGTTCGGGGTCATTTTTTATCAATGTGGAAGGTTTTATGATCCCCGAAGATTTTTTTAAGTATTTGTTATTTTGGTGTCGAAGTGTGAAAAAATTGTCTGAAAGTATGACAATATTACAGTCAAAAATCTAGGAAGACATAATGAAAGATTTGGTGTGATTTTTTAGGATTTATTGGTGACTCTACGAAGGTTTTGGGAAATTGTGTATTTTGTGGGTCCAGGGTTATTTTGGTAATTTTTGGGAAAATCGGGTATTTTTGCTATTTTTGGGTTTTAAATGATCTAAATGATNAAGAACAATCTTCTTCTATGCAATCTTGTGGTTATCTCAATGGAACTCAATGATAAATTAGCTAATGTTCCCAATGCAGTTCTGATGAATATGACTCACTAACAACAAATTTTGGGGAAACCATTTATCTCGCCCATACTCGTCCCGACATTTGTCATACAATAGGTATTGTAAGACAGTTTATGCACGATCCTTATGAGCATCATCTCCAAATTGTCCACTGGATCCTTCATTGCTTAAAAGACACACCAGACATGATTATGTTTCTCGCACCATAACTCGCGTTCTATAGTAGTTTATGCAGATGCAAATTGGGTCAAGTCCGTCAATAACCAACGATCCACCTCAAGATATTGCTCATTCGTATGAGAAAATGTCATCACATGAAAAACAAAAACAGTTGGTTGTGGCCCGAAGTAATGCGGACGCCAAATTTCATTTCATCTCTTTGGGTATCTGTGAAGTTCTATGATTACACATTATGCTTTGTGAATTGTGTATGACATTCTCTGTTCCTCTCCAACTGTTATGTGATAATANATCAGAGGAAAATCATACATAAGATGTTGTAGATCTTCCTCCAAGTAAAAAATTTATGCGGTGTCATTGGATTTTTAGCACCAAGGTTAACTCTAATGAATCATTGGAACGCAACAAAACATGGTTAGTCGCCAAAGGCTATTCACAAACATATGGAGTTGATTATTATGAGACATTTACTATAGTTGCTAAATTAAATACCATTTGAGCCCTATTTTCTCTTGCTGTGAATCTGGATTAGCCCTTGCTCCAGCTGGATGTCAAAAATGCTTTCTTGAATGTGGATTTCATAGAGGTGTACATGTGCCTCCCTTTAGGCATTGATTCTACTTTCCTCCAGGAACAAGTCTGAAGCAATCACCAAGGGGTTCACAAAGGTGATAATGTGTTATTGTTTTTCTTAGTCCTAATCTGATCACACCCTCTTCTTTTGACATTCATTTAGTGGCCAAATTGCTATCCTTATCGTCTATGTAGATAATATTGTACTCACAGGTGATGATCTACCAACACTGAAATCTCTGAAAAGAATTATTGCTGCTTCTTTTGAAATGAAGAACTTGAGATCACTTCAGTACTTTTTAAGCATAGAAATTNAAACATTAACAAATGATACACTTCTGTAATGAAAATTAATGATAATAACAGCCAGATGTTTTGTAGCCAGTATTCGTTGAGCCCTCTAAAATACTTGATAGAGAAAATAATAGATGTTTTTAAAATCTTATGGTTCAATTTGCTAGTAATCTTGTCAATTTCTTGTTTGGATAGTACTTGTCAGCCTAAGGGATACAATATCAAACCACTTGTCCATGCAGACCGGCACAAAACAGCGTAGCAAAGAGAAGTAATAGACATATTTTAGTCAGAAGCATGATGATCCTGATGAATGTCCCAAAGCACTTATGGGGGCAAGCTGTTTTGAAGCTGCTCAATTGATCAATAGAATGTTCTCAAGAGTGTTGGAGTGATGATCCCCGTGTGAATTGTTTAAAGGAGAAAATGGAGGGATCCTCCCATTGAAGGTATCTGGTTGTGTATGTTTTGTGAAGGATAATAGAGCATCAATAGGAAAACTAGAACCCAAAGTTGTGAAGTGGATTTTCATGGGTTATTCTGCCACTCAGAAAATGTATGTTTGTTGAAGCCCAATAGAGAAGAGACTATTTGTGAGTATGGATGTGCCTTTTAGATAATTCAAACTATACTACACCTTGGAGGTAACCTCACTTTTTGGTGACTCGTCAGATGTTGGAGGATGAGGCGAGAGGAGGAGAGCAATGATAGTCAGGTGGGAATGATGCCTTATCCCATTTTTTGAGAAGGATCGAATGAGAATGAGTCGGAAAATGAGGAAAATGAGTCTAAAGGTGGTGGGACTCAAGCTCAAGAGGAGAGGTATGAAGGTGGTGGGACTCAAGCTCAAGGGGAGCCGAGGGTGTATATAAGGAGAAAAATACATAATGAGAGAACAGTGCCTACAATGCCACTTGTGTCAACAATTCCCTTGTCCTGGTCTATCCCGACTCCTAAGACACCTGCACTATCCACCTGAAATTTTGATTACACAGATGATATGATTCCTCTTGCTATTCTCCTTCCACTCCAATGACTAAAGATGACCTCTCACAATAATGCAGGCCATCTTCCTGATCATTATTCTCCTGATCGTTTTGGTTTCTCACATGACATTGCCAAGTTTGTCTCATACTATAACATATCAACTTTACACTGAACATTCATTGCATCTTTGGACATTGTCTCTATACCCAAGTATTGGCAAGTATCTAAAAAAGATCCGAAGTGGAAGGCTGCAATGTTGGAGCAACATGGTGCTCAAGAGCAAAACATAGGAGCTCGCATTGCTACCATTAGGGAAAAAGGTAGTTGGGTGCAAATCAGTCTTTACAGTGAAGCAAACCTTAGAAGAAAAGATCACTACAAAGCAAGGTTGGAGGCGAAATAGTATAGTCAGACGTATAACATTAACTATGATGAGACATTTGCACCAATGACAAAGATGAGCACAATCAAGACATTTATCTCTTATGCTGTGAATGGTGGATGGAGATTACACCAACTAGATGTAAACAATGTGTTTCTTGATGGAGATCCACTAAAAGTGTACATGGAGATACCCCCAAGCTTCAACATGAATCAAACAGTGGTCAAGGTATGTAGATTGAGAAAGTCATTATACGATTTGAAACAATCTCCTTGAGCTTGGTTTAACACGTTAAAAAAAAAAATAGTAGTCATGGGCTATCAACAAATCAATGCCGACCACACAGTATTCTTTCGACGACATGGGATCATTACTATGCCAACCACAGTATTCTTTTGACAACATGAGGTCATTACTATGCTTGATGTGTATGTGGATGATATGATTATCATTAAAGACGATGAGGGAGAGACTGGTTAACTGAAGGCAAATTTGGGCAAGGGGTTTGAGATGAAGGATGTGGGACAACTTAGAAACTTCCTCGGGATTGAGATGGCTCATGAAGCAGAGGGGATTGTTCTATCTCAGAAGAAATATGTGCTAGGCTTGCTCACAGAGACAAATATGTTAGGATGCAAGATAGCAGTTTCATCAATTGATCAGAAGAGAAAGTTGAGCGCTGAGACAGAAGAACCAGTTGATCGTGCGAAGTACCAAAAGTTTGGAGAACGCCTCATCTATCTAAGTCAAACTTGTCCCGACATATCATTTGCATAAGTGTGGTGAGGAGCTACATGCATGATTCGAGGCAGTGGATCAGATTCTGAGGTACCTAAAGAGTGCACCAACGAAATGGTTGATTTTAAGGAACAATTGATATGTAAGCGTTGAGGGCTATTGTGACTTTGATTGGCGAGTTGTATAGATGACATGAGGTCTACATCTGGATATTGCATGTTCCCAACGGGCAACTTAGTCTCTTGGAAGAGCAAGAAACAATCAGTAGAGGTCAACAACAGAAACAAAGTATATGGCCTTAGGAGTTGCTGAGATGATGTGGCTGAGAGCCTTGTTGGTACAACTCAAGGTGAACCGAGGAGCTCAAATGAAGTTGTGGTGAGACAAGTCAACGATTAGCATTGCCAACAACCCAGAGCAACATGATAGAACCCAACACGCAGAGATTGATAAGTTCATCATCAAAGAAAAGCTGAATAACAAAATACTGGAGCCAATTCATGTAGCCACTGAAGAGCAAGAGGCTGACTGCTTCACCAAAGGACTGAGCTCATTAGATTTGTCTAGGTTATGTGACAAGATGGGCTTAGCGGATATCTTTTGCCATCTTGAGGGCGAAGTGTTGAGATTTATATCTAATGTACGGTCCTACTTGTAAATAGAAGAAGTCGAGAGATTTATTTGTAAATGTTGTTATATAAGCCTAAGCCATTAATGAAATGGATAAATTTTTCAGGGCAATTAATTCTTGATAAAGTCACAAAAAAAAGGGATGACTGCTCTGATTTCATATTGACAAATGAAAAATCATCCTTTGAAAATGACACGGTGGATGTGAAGCATTGCATTTTGCTTTTATACGTTTCAGCTCAGAGTCTTAGCCTTTAAGAGGGAAATTTAAGAACCAAATATTTAAACCTAGGATATGCCAGGATACATTTTAGGAGCTTTTACATTCATAACACCCAACTCCTATGCATTTACATATATAAAATTCAAACTTTATTTTTTACATTTACACCACCCAAATCTTTCATATCACATCAAAAATACCATTATTTTAACTTATAAAGAGTGAAATGCACCATTTTATGCTAGGCAAGGTGGCATATAGGTAAAAATTGAAGCTTAGGTGTTAGATATGTAAACACAACAGAATTCAGAGGCATGTATGTAAATCTTCCTACATTTTAATACTAAATTAAAGAGCAAAAA